>CAKALG010039007.1:0-15253 GCA_916700815.1 Helicolenus hilgendorfi
CCCGCCGCGCCCCCCCGGGCCAGGGTTTGGCTACCGTGGATCATCTGATTTAAAGGTCTCATATTGTAAAAACTGAGATTTTCATGTCTTTTGTATTATAAAGCAGGTGCTTTATAAATACTATTAAACTAGCAAAACTCTCAATATACAGAGAAATACACACAGCCCGTATTCAGAAATTGTGCGTTTGAAACAAAGCCGTTAGGATCACAAATATACAATATATATAGATCATTAGAGGGTTTTAAACATAAACATTCTAAATGTGTCCCAGTTTATTTCCTGGTTGCAGTGTATGTTAATAACATCAGCTGACAGGAAGTACACATGGACACAAACTGTTGCCTAGCAACGCAATTCTGTTGCAGTCTCCGACCAAAACTCCGGTGTCTCCCTGCGGGCGCAGTCAGGAGACAATAACGTTTCTCTCCCTGCTCCACTCACTTTTCGACGCTCTTCCGATCTGAGGCTGAGGCAGGAAAAGCCGACACTAGGATCAGCAGTGATTCATGGAGAGACCTTCGTCTGGTCAGCTAACATTACTGCCAAGCAGCTGAACTATAGAGTGATATTGTGCTTTTAGCTGACGTGTGTCGCCTCACTGTTTTGACCGATGCTCGTTCATGTCTATTCAAGCGCAAGCCCGACGCTGACGTTCATTGACTTAACAGCCACAGGTGTCGCTGTTAACAAGACATTTCTGATTCTTACATAGAGTCCCTTTAACATCGGTCAGCGGTTACTTATTAACATCCCTACATGCTACCAATGTTAGCTAAAAATGTTGTCAAACTTTTCTCTCTTTGAAAACATGTGACGTCAGACTGGACGGCAAAAAACAGACGGTGACTCATAGATATAAAAACACAGTTTTATATATATGTAGCAGGTAACTTCTCTCCCATATCTGCGGGTGAACACTTGGGGCGTAATCCGTATACTATACAGATTTACGGACACGAGGTTAAACCCTGTGGGAACGAGGCGCTGCTCAGAGCGTTCCACTGGGTGCTCTCTGTGTCATCTGTGACCTTTTTCCCCCAACTCATTATCTATGGAGCCGTTCCAGACCGATGACATCACAAGTCTGAGTTTTAACACTAGTTTTTTTGGATTTGGTAAAGTTGTTCATGTTTACTAATATTTGTTGGACCGTCTTAGACTGTTGGAATAACACATTTTGAAAATGGGCGTGGTTCTCCTTTAACAAAACACCCCTACTATTTTTCATTACCATGGTTTTGCACTCTACTATTTTTCTGTATAATATTAGGGTTTTCTATTTTTCCTTGTAATTCATGGCTTTACGACTTTAATCTCAGAGGTTTTTTTTCTGAAAATCCCCCCCCCCCTCCCCCGACTCCGTAATTATCATTTTTTACCTACGATGGCCCTAATATAATACGCCGTCGCAGATCGGCATCTCAATGTGTGTGCATTCTCTAAAGTTCTAACCTGACTCTGTCGACAGTTTACAAATGCCCCTAATGGAAGCTTTAAATACAGAGTTGAGAGAAACTTGCAGAAGGGGATGTTGTGATTGTGATGCACTGTGTGGGTCAGAGCATGACGGGACAACTAGCACCAGCTCACCTGTCCAGTTCCTCCCCAAGGCCATAGCTCTGAGTAGCCGACAGAAGAATATCTATGATCTTCTCTGCAGGTAAGAGAGAGAGAGAGAGAGACAAGTGAGATGAAGATGAAAGTGTAATAATTCTTGCCTCCACATTCCACCCAGCTATGATGCCCTCACCTCCAGCACAACGAGACTAGCTGTGATAAATGAGGCAGGGCTGGGAGCCAGCGGCCGGCTGGGCTGACACTTCATCATGGTACATTGTTCTACAACCATTAAAGACGGGTGGCCGAGCAAGGTAGGAGTCCATAGACAGGCCACTAACTCCTTCAAGGGAGTGATGTATATAGTGTGAGATACTGGACAGAGGTGGGGGGGGGGATGCGAAGAAAAGGTTGAGGTGTGAAAGTAGGCAGGGTTTCAACTGCTCTCTCAAACCTCTACTTTTTATTCTTCACACAACTACTTCTCTCACTTTTCGTGTAAACAACAGCGTGCAACGTCAGGAATAGCTTTGAAGAGTTTCAAAGGGTGCTTCGTTATCCCAACTTGTATGATTCATCTTGTCAAGACTACAAAGACACAGACAAGACAGACTGGTTGTAGAGGTATTGGAACGTTGGTGGGATAGTACTGCATGACAGCAGGCTTTTCACTCCGCCTTCAAATGTGGCCGTTCAGAACAGGTAAAACACTCCTTTATGGTTGTAGGACACGTTGTGCAAAGTGTCCTGTTTGAGGCATACTGAGGCCTTGACAGTGCTAGGGTATTTTCCCAGCTGGCAATTAAAAACATCTAGTCTTAACCGGTGAGAAATGCAGTGCAACTCACATTGAGTTGATCCGTAGTACTTTCAACTGAAAAGACAAGAATGTGTCATGGTACAGTACCTTGTGACTTTACACCAAACGGAGGATAATAATCCCCGATCTTCAAGAAGCGTTTGTAATTTTGGTCAAGGAACATAGGCGCCAGTTTCTTGAACCTGTTGAAGAAAACATGTTAGAACAGGTAAGAATGAAGAAATGGTATTTGTCAATGCAATATCTGTCGAGGACCCGTACGGCCTTGACGTGTGGAGATGCACTGATTAATGGCAGAATGCTTAAGAGGATTTAGAGCATCGTGTTTCCAGCTAATCCGCAGTCTGTATGATTTCACCTTCACCAAAACAAGCTCAAGTGTGAGGGAGATGACAGAGCTGCAACTTTCACACAGTGAAGGCGGGGAGCACATATCCAGTCTGACCACGGCCTTAAGGCCACCTTAAAGGTGGTAACTGGGAAGCAGACAAGCACAGCCCATTCACCTCCCTATCAAGACTGATAGCGGGCCAGTTAAGCAACAACTGTGCATTTTTTGATAAAAGCAACACATTTGGCCCAGATGTAGGTTTATATATTATGAAAAGATATAGATATATGGGCGCTACTAATTTGGGGCCTGAGTGCCGCCGAATAGGCAGTTAATATTCCAAACTGATTTTGTGACGCTTGGTGATTTCCAAGGTGTGTTCAAGCTGATCAGATCAGATGTCAGAAGATCTCAGACATGTTTTTTTACCTCTGTATTTGTTGAGGGTGTTTTTTTAAAGCTTTTAACCTGAGAAAAATGTGAAAACCAAATAAAACGGTCACTTCAGGGTCAAACTTCAACCCACTTTGCCTTCATGATAGAATGATGAACAATACAACTATTGAACTGCAAGATCTTCAGCTTCCCATTGGTACATTGATCTTTTCATTGGCAGTAAAATTGACAGAGATATTGCTGTTCATGTTGCTTCACCCTCTGTCTGAAACGCTCGCTTCGTTTTACAACCTGTCTCTTTAAGACCCCCTCCAAAACAAAGAAGTCGTCTTATTGGGGACTCACTGGCTGTGTCAACTACAGAGTTTAGCGGCACTTCTACCGGTTACTGTATAGTTGTGAAATCATAAACTTCATTCATTTAAAAGGCACAGATTCTGAATACGGGCCAGAAGAGAGGAGCTTGAAGCGGGGGTAGAGTGATTTAACAAGTGACCACATACAATGCATGACACTCACTGAAAGACAAGCAAACCAACCAGATACAATATCAGCTCCTTTGCTCACATTTGAAGGCCATTGCAAAAATGAAACATTGTTGTATGAACCTGAATCGCTTACCAAAACTAAAGCGTTCTCATGCGACCCGGGCCTAGAGTTTATCCAGCGATATCTCTGTAAATGTACTGGTAATGAAAAGATAACTGTAGCCATGGAAAGCTGAAGGTCTTGATATAAAGGTGACAGATGGAGTCGAATGTGTGATCTGGTCAACAAAGTATAGCCAGATACTGGACTTTTGAGGCTAATACTGATATCAATATTTGGGAGTTTAAAAAGTCTAATTATACCAATAGTCTTTTTTTTAACATAGACCAAACAATATTATACTGTAGTGCAGTTTGTAATTTGTACCGCAATTTCTTGTTACTTATCAGCCGACATTCTTACAGATATGATAAATCCGCAATAAGCTGATATCAGCCTATATGCCAGAGATACATGTGGCTAACTGTAAGCAAAAGTGTATTAAATCACATCTTGGTTTTACCTTTTAGTGTCTTATCTTAAATTATAACTGAAGTCACACAGACCGAAACAACTGGTGGATTCTGGTGCTCCTTGGCAGCACGGTAAATCAAAAACATTTAAGTGTTGACCAAGTGTGTTGGCCAACACCAGCTGGTTACCTCTGGGTCTGAGAAGTGAAGCCAATGCTGAAGTGCCTTAAACCTGCATTCTTTCTAACAGCCAGCAGGGGGCGACTCCTCTGGTTGTAAAAGAAGTCTGATTGTATAGAAGTCTATGAGAAAATGAGCCTACTTCTCACTTAATTTATTACCTCAGTGAACATTGTAAACATGAGTTTATGGTCTCAATCTCTAGTTTCAAGTCTTCTTCAATACAGCATGATGTTCATTTAGTAAATGATGGTCCCATTTAGAGGCAGATAGACGAAGTTGTCAAGTATTGTGACAGCTTTATAACCTACAACAGGGTTCCACTTTAAACCATTATCCTTTATGCGTATGTATAGACTAGCAGTAATAATAAGTGTATGAAGAGGCATGTAAACAATATCACAAGATATAATAGATGATAATTTACTCTACATGAACATAGTCCAACAGTTCATTCATGAAGGTGTGCTCAACATTGCATGTAAAACAAAAATGACACGATTAAAGTGTATTCTGTTAGTTTGTTGCTTCACAACATTTAAGATGTTCTGCTCTATTTAATCTTCACATCTGTCTCCACTTTGGGAGATTAGGTCTTCACAGTTGAGCTTCTTGTTTAAGCACAACTGGACATGTACAGTATGTACTGTATGTATTCACGGGTGTATATATTTTGAGAAGATCCTTGGGTCAGAGATAACAAAATCATTCATAATCAAATTAAATGAATAAACTAAATACAAACTTTTCATTTGTCGTTTCATAGAGAGGACATCGTACCAAAGGATTACGGAAGCTAAACTGACTTTCCTGGAATACTGGAGGGCAACTAAATACGTGGTCTATCAGGACACTTATTGTAAAAGTAAACTGCTGAAGAGTTTTTGACAGGAACAAGGACATTCACTATGTTTTGAAACATTATACACATTTCAAAAAGTTTCCCTAATAAAAACATGAATCAGACAAGAAACAAATCCTTATCATAACCAGTTAATTGTTTTACTTTGAATAGTTGTACAAAATATATATATATATATATATATTTGCTTTACAATGTAATCTGTGTCCAATTTTGTAAAATGAAACCTACTAAATGTGTACATAAACCTTCGCTGTGGAAGAACTGAAACAGAAGGAAAAGTGTTTCTTTAACCGAGTCAACCCCTGCAGCTTTGGCAGCTTGTTTCCTTTATGTGTAATATCACATAATGAACTGCAAACGAGCTCTGATTTGGTAACACAAAACAGCTGCTAATCAGTCAGTGTTGGAATGTCTACAAAATAACTGACAGAAACCTGAAAACACTTCAACACAGTTAAGAAACCAGCTACTAATGATGCATCTTGCCTCTCTGTCTCTCTGTCAAGACAAGACAAGACAAGACAAGACAAGATACGACAAGGTAAGAAACGACACGACACGAAACGAAACGACACGACATGACACGACACATCACGGCACGACACATCACGACACGACACAAAAACGGCACGACACGACACGACACAAAAACGACACGACAAAACACACCAAAATTAAAAGTTCACCTACTCCAAAATCTGGCTCTGCGATTTGCAACTGCTTAAGGTGCAAAGTGTAAGTTACAAAAGAATGGAAACGATAAACTTACTTAAAAATCAGCAAAATACATAACTACAATGAGAGTTGATATTGAACAGATGTATTTTGAAAATCCAAGTCGCATAGAAGTTTTGTTGAATTTCAGGTTTTGTGTGAATGAAGATATTTTCTGTAAACCGAAACCATGTAATCGTTTTCCAGAGGTTGTGCAGCCTACTGTCACTGCCGGTGCAGAATACGAGCTGAGACCCCGCTCCACTCAATACTGGGGCTGCTTATTAAGCTGTGCTACTGTTGGTGCTAATGGATATGCTTCAGCACTTCCTTGGATCAAAACAGTTGCAGCCTAGAGCAGCATATTTTTGGGGACAAGTACTAAATTAGTTAAAAACACTTTTTTAGAGTTGGTTCTTCTATCAATACTGAATCAATATCAATACTATTCATTATTTCTAAATAACAGAGTGGCACAGAAATCCAACCGTATTCCTCCAAACACTGCACTGTGAGTGGAAAAACTAATCTTTCAATTAAGAGCTAATAATCAGGGAACTGAGACATCCTGTATGTTATGCTGTTGTTGTTTTTTAGCATAGTTCTGGTTGAGCTTATGCTTCAATTTATGGTGATGGCCTTAGTCTATAATTACATCATATTTATAGGAAAATAACAAAGCTGCATGTTTTGTTTGCACTAATGACTGTAGAAGACCTATTCTTTCAGTTCAGATTTGACAATCAAGAAGAGTTTATGTTCCTTATGGAAGACATACTTTTGTTAACGCAAACATTTGTTAACTTAATTTTGCCAAATAAATGAAAAGCATGTTGAAATCAGAACATGACCTCCTCGCTGTAACATAAATGAACCGAACACAACCAAAAACCGCGATATGAACCCAACCGTGAATTTTGTGACCCGTTCCACCCCTACTGTACATTAGCATATTAAAAACACCCTTATTTTTAACCCAACTATATTAAATGAATAAATGTTTTCCTTCAAAGGTTTGTTGAAATTTTCAAAGGAATCATGTTCAAAATGACCCTGTCAAATTACAGGACATTTAACTGTACAGTTTTTGAGAAAATAAAAAGGGAAAGTTAGCTCAAATGACATTCTAACAGCCATGAGTTCATCACAGTCCTCTTCAGCATGACCCTGACTATGACCATGTCAAATGTGACAAAATCACCTCAAAATACATATATATATATATGTGTACTAATATAATACTCATGTTTAAAGTCTCATAAAATCTTTTCCCTCAAAGGAGTGTGGACATTTTTAATGTAATCCTGTTCAGGTTGATCCTGACTGTAACCACGTCAAATTGTCATTTATTATCTCACTCCAAACTAAATTTTGAAAAGCTAAAAAGTTAGCATCCCTGATTTACTGAAGTAGGCTCTCCGCCAGGTTTGTTGGAAAATGATCTAAAATGTTGTTACTTTTTTGGGTTTACTTTTAACATCGTGATCGCGAGATTCAGGTATTATTGCAGATATGTGCTGTTAATCTAACGTTAGCCTTTTGTTTTTTATGTTAGCTGGGTAAAGTTACTTTCAGTATTGTCACCAAGTAACGTTCAAAGACAAAAATAAATTGCAAGCTGTTTAATTAATGGTTTAAAACAAGTCAAAAGAAGGCAAACGTGAGCATGGCTCACATACCCCCGCTCACTGTTTGAGCCCTACTAAAATAGGGCCCAAGGTTTTGCCCTTTTGGAAAAATGTTGGGCACCCTGAACTTCTAACCCCCAAAAGACACAACTAGACCACACTGTCAACCATCAGACCACATGTTAAGTTCCTAAGTTAAATAGTTTTCGAGGTCTGCTCCAGAAAGAAAATTAAGGTCGAAAAAAAGTCACAGTTTTTTGGCCAAAATTTCAAAACCTTTGGAACAGACAGCAGTTATTTTATAGGTTCATTGCAGCCCCTGGAAAGGTTCCCGTTGTCGTGTGTGCTACTGGCAGCACATTTCTCTATTCGATTGTTTTCTGTCAGCTGCAGCAGAGGAGCCAGCTCAGCAAAGACAGCAGAATAAATGGGTCAAGGATGCTCTGGGCATTTCACCACTCCTTTCTCCTGAGGAAAATCCTCCTGTGTTATCTTAACATGTTACAATGTGGACTCTGTGAGCACACTTCATTAACGCTGCTGTCCAAAGGCCCCGCTGGGTTCCAGGGTTGCGTGTCTCGGTGCTCGGAGAGTAAGTGGGTAAGTGAACTGGCCTGAGGTTTTCTCACGCACTGGGACAACAGCAGAGCAGAAGGGGACAAAAATAGATCTTCACAACCCCACCGGCCCATTCAGACCGCTGCGTCTTCTGACTCCTCTCATACATAGTGCTGGAAACATAAGCAGGTGAAGGGCTTTCACGGTGTGGGGACTTCTTCGGTCTTTAATAATGCAGAGGCAGAAATGGGATCTTTCCTCTACCGTACCACTCTGAGCTCAGAGAGCTTTCTATAAAACACCACTGTTTGACTGAGAATACTTGATTCAGGCCCGTTTTTAGGCATACAGTAGGTGAATGAGGTGGTTCTCCAGAGCACCACAAGCACAGCATTAGGCAAGGTAGGCAACTGCCAACTGAAAGAGCCCTTTATAACTATAGATTTATTACGATGGTTATATTAAACATATAACGTTATGTTAATGTTCAACATCAAAAAGTGAGTTATAACAGTAAGCATTCCTAAAGAAAAGAAAAAATTGAGGAAGATTACTATTAGGGCGGTCAATGTTAACACGTAAATTTGTTTTCATGACAATAATTTCTTTAACGCATTGACGTGACTTGTGATTTTAAGGTTGTAGCGAGCTCAGTTTTAAAGCTAGAGTGAAGATACTGGCATCATATGAATTTAGAAAAGCTGATGAATCCATCAGTACCAACCATGTCATACTAGCTTGTCGCAAAAGAGGCTAAATAATGCTGCAACCGTGTGCTAAATTTTGGCGAGGAAAAACTGGCATTGCCATTTTCTAAGGGATCCTTTGACCTCTGACCTCCGGATATGTGAATGTAAATGGGTTCTATGGGTACCCACGAGTCTCCCCTTTACAGACAGCTGTTGTTGCCTGTTGGGCTGCAGTTTGCCATGTTATGATTTGACTGATTTTTAAATCTTTTGTGTTGATTAACTATGGACAATCATGCGATTAATCACGATTGAATATTTTAATCGATTGACAGCCTTAATTAATATATATAGAAGCTACAGTTGGTAACTTTAATAAATATTAAAATGTTGTTGTATTTGCTCAAACTGTCACTATATCCTGACCATAGGCGCAGTTCGAACTTTAAGGTTGGGGGTTCACGAAAAAGAATGTAGAGGGAATGTGATGTATACAACACAGAGAGGTCTGATGTATTGGGATGAACACTGAGTAAGACATTTTTAAGCAACCAAAATTTTTTAATTGACTATCAAGAACTGAAAAAACACTGTGAAAGGGTTAAAGTTGTAAGATGAAAACACAGGCAACTCCCAGACCGGACAACGCCGTGGTAGCGACCTGTCAATCTCAAGGTAGTCCCGCCCTAAAGCATCCCCTGCTTTATGGTCTATCTGACTCTAAATGGGGCCATAATTTACTAAATGAACATCATGCTGTATTGAAGAAGACTTGAAACTAGAGATTGAGACCATAAACTCATGTTTACAATGTTTACTGAGGTAATAAATTAAGAGAGAAGTAGACTCATTTTCTCATAGACTTCTATACAATCAGATTTCTTTTAGCAACCAGAGGAGTCGCCCCCTGCTGACTGTTAGAAAGAATGCAAGATTAAGGCACTTCCGCATTGGCTTCACTTCTCAGACCCGGAGGTTGCCGCCTGATCACAACACATAGGACATTTATGTTTGATGTCTAAAATGGTACATGCTCACTTTCATAGTGTGTACATGTTCTTACTTTGGATATATGGCTGTCATCTTGGCAGCAGCAAAACCAGGCTTACAGGCTCCTTCGCTGAGATTGCCGTACTTGTACATCAGCTCCAACGGCCTGTAGACATGGAGGAATGAAGTCAAGCAATGGTTAAATATCCACAAACAAATGATATACAGTATACAGTACATGTGACACAAATACTGTGAATAACAGTAGGGACTAGGGATGTCACGAGAACCCATACTTCGGTACCAAGTCGATAGCAAAATTCTAAAAACGTGACGGTACTCGTTTTCTACAGTACCGACGGTACCGTGCGATGCCTGAAGGGTCCGGAATTAACACCCGCCAAGCACCAAATGCGGCTGCTTCTGTGAGGAGGATTCATTCGTGGAGGGAAAAACTAAACTGAACTGAACAAACTAAATTTCTATCTTTTCTTATCTCTTATTGCTAAATCTCTGAAAAGTAGTGTTTTTTTATTGAACTCTGGATTCTGTATTTCCGGTGAATGTTATTGGGACTTGCATTTGATCATCTTACACTTAACTCCCCAGATCCACTTAGTTTGAACCAATCCAACAGCATCCAATCAAGGTTCAGGAGAAAACCATGAAGAGCTAACGTTATGTTACTGAGCACCAGTTGGATCCAGTTACTCTGCTGTTAAAATGACGTTACATATGGTGAAGAGCTCATATGGCCTGTTTAGGACTCGAGACCTGAGTTGAGACTTGAGTCACAGACTTGAGACTTGCTTGTGACTTGCAAAACAATGACTTGGTCCCACCTCTGGTAGCCTTTACCCAGTGAAATGTCACCATGTCAGTGAATTTAAACTACTGGGATTTATTTATTTATTTTTTACCGTGGTATCGAATTTGGTATCGAGAATCGTGTAAATTCACTGGTATTGGTATCGACTAGTAGATTTCTGGTATCGTGACATCCCTAGTAGGGACAATTCATTAGTGCTGCTTATGCCATCATTGAAACGGTGCCTGAAATCAAGCCCCCAAGGCACCCAACAGATGAGTTCCTAGACACTGAGTGGGAAGTGAAACTATAAATAGTAAAATGTATACTCACAGACTGCCATCCAGCTTCACAAGGAACCCTTGTTTGTCATACACTAGACAAAGAAAAATGAGGTTAATATGATGGCAATAAATGATATGCCTTAACATTTAGAATACTACAGTCATTTGTATGACATTGAAGTAATTTAATTACAGAGAAGTTAAAGAGGTTTCTCAGTCTCCAAAAGTAATTCTGTTCATACTGGAAGATTCTACATGCCAATGTTCAGTGCCAATGCAGGCAGGTAGTGTTTGATTCTGACCTCCAGATATGTGGATGTAAATGGGTTCTCTGGGTACCCACAAGTCTCCCCTTTACAGACATGCCCACTTTATGATAATCACATGCAGTTTGGGGCAAGTCATAGTCAAGTCAGCACACTGACACACTGAGAGCTGTTGTTGCCTGTTGGGCTGCAGTTTGCCACGTTTTGATTGGAGCATATTGTTTTATGCTAAATGCAGTACCTCTGAGGGTTTCTGGATCAATATCTGTCATTGTTTTGTGTTGTTAATTGATTTACAATAATAAATATATACATACATTTGCACAAAGCGGCATAATTGTCCACTCCAATGTTAAATACTTGACAAATATCCCTTTAAGGTACATTTTGAACAGATAAAAAATGTGCAATTCATTTGTGATTAATCGTGATTAACTTTGGACAATCATGCAATTAATCGCATGATTGTCCAAAGTTGAATCGTTGGTTGTGATTGTGTTTTTAAATATTTTAGTGGATTATGTTTCACGAGAATCTGGTCAGGCCAGTTGAGGCAACGAGGCCCGAGGCCTTTGACCACCAAAATCTTATCAGCTCATCCTTGTATCCAAGAGGATGTTTGTATCAAATTTGACGAAGTTCCTTCTAAGCGTTCCTGATATATCGCGTTCACAAGAAAAGGACAGACGTTAAATTCACAGTGACCTTGAACATTGACCTCCAAAATCTAAACAGTTCATACTGTTTGATATTGATATTGTTTGTATCAAAATAAAACGTTCTTTCATTTCTGTCCTTTAATGTGACATAATGTCCTATAATGGTGTGACACACATACACACACATAAAAGAACCAACAGTTCAGCACTTTAGAAACGATGACGATGAAGCAAAGTTTGACTCGCAATTATTGATTAATTACATATCCAAGTCCAATTCATGGGGAAAACAGTGTTATTTATAATTTCATATTAAATAAATACCACTGTATGAAAATAAGTGCCTCACATCTGTCTTGTGCTATTTGCATATTATATATATTTTTTTAATTGTTTAATGTCACACTATAATCATATTTATGATGCAGTTCAGTGAAAATGTTAGTGAAACCTTATATTTTCTCATATTGGATTATACTGTACATAAGTATATTTTTTTTCTTTTAAAATGGTGTTTTACAAACAAAGCTTTTTTTTTTACTGCATATTTGTCAACCACCCATTCTCAGAGAAGTTGAGTTGCAGCTAACAGACTGAAAAGAAAAAGATGTTCACTTGTAGAGGAACAACAAAAATAAAAAAGTCACAATCAGTTGTGTCTATTGAATCCTGTTGGGTTTTTGGTGTGTCGGATGGATGTCCAATGCTTTTCTTCTGTGAAGCAGTGAAGAGGTGGTGTAGAGTAAAGTCTGGGCTCAAGAAAACCACTAATGAAACATCCTGTCTCTCAGTAAATAGACTGGCTCCCCCATCTGGCAAAAAGTTACATCATGTTGATGACACCCTGACATCAACACAAACAGGCCTGCAAACAACAATTATTTTCATTAGCTATTCATTTTCTTGTGTGACTAAACTTTTCTTTTATTGCTTTTTCAGCATTTCAACATACAATACAAATGTATAATAAATATACATATGTATGTACAGTATGTTAGTCTATTGATTCATTTTGTGATTCCTGTTGTGGCAAATGTGAAAAATGCCCATAGAAACCTCTCAGATTCTGAGGTGACGTCTTCATATACATTTGATGTAGTTTTGCCTGACCAACAGTACAAAACCCAAAGTGATTCAGATTATACAGTCAATAATTGATGATTAAAAAAAAAAAAGCAGCAATTTCTCACATTTGAAGAACTAACACTTTTCCTTAACAAATGATCCAGAAGATGAATCGACTAGACTAGCAGTAAACTGTGGATATAACGGTGGATGTTCAGTATGAGCTAGGGTTGGGTAGGGTTGGGTAGGGTTGGGTAGGTTTGGGTAGGTTTGGGTAGGGTTGGGTAGGGTGATAGGTTTGGGTAGGGCTGGGTAGGGTTGGGTAGGTTTGGGCGATATACTTCCCCTACTGACGATATTGCTTTAAGAAAAACAACAGTCTAAGACGGGGGTGTCAAACTCATTTTAGTTCAGGGGCAACGTACAGTCCAATTTGATCTCAAGTGGGCCGGACCAGTAAAACCATTGCATAGTAACAACAATAAATAACAACAGACTTGAGACTTCAGTTGTGACTTGAAAAACAATGACTTGGTCCCACCTCTGGTAGCCTATACCCAGTGAAACGTCACCATGTCAGTGAATTTAAACTACTGCAGTCTGAGGATGTATATAGACACATGTACACACTAAATAGGATTTATTGTTTTGTTTTTTTACCGTGGTATCGAATTTGGTATCGAGAATCGTGTAAATTCACTGGGTATCGACTACTAGATTTCTGGTATCGTGACATCTGTACTCCACAGAAGCACAAAAAAACAAAGTTATAAGATAAGATATTCCTTTTTTAGTCCCACAAAATCTGGTGAAACTCATCTGGCAAAACAGGAATGTGACCGACGTTGGGGGTAAAACCAGGATCGACATCGGCCGGGCCTTCGATTCATGGAGGGACCTTCGTCTGGTTTTGGGTTGTTTGGTATCAAAACGGACCCCGAGCTGGCTAAATTCCCATTGGACAGGTAAGCTAGCTAGCTAATTACTGCCAAGCATGTGAAATATGTTGTGATATTTTGGTTTTAGCTGGCTAATGCTGCTTAAGTTAATCAACATAATGCCATGATGTCAATCACGTTCAGTCTTGTGTGTGTTGCCTCGCCGATGCTCGCTCGCAAACGCGCAAGCAACAGGACGCTGACTGGCGTTGACGTAGCGGCCACAGGTGTAGCTGTTAACGAGCAGTTTCTGATTCTTACATCTAGCCCCTTTAATCGTTAATGAGGTAAATGTGACAGTAATTGACATTAATTTGAAGTGATATAGCCCCTTTAATCGTTACTGAGGTAAATGTGACAATAATCGTGATATTCATTTGAAGTGATATAGCCCAGCCCTACTGTGGTATTTAGTTTTGTTCTATTCTTCCTTTTTCAGTTGATCTTTGCTCTGAATAGGTAATGTACTCTGCTCTATTGTAACCATGTGACCTACATGTTCTCGCCGGTGTCAGTAACTTGTGTAGACGAGATACATTGCCCCTGGTCACTGAAATAAATGACTAAAGGTCATACTGTATATGACATTATGGTCACTTATCAGAGGAAGACTCACATGAATTGTGTCCCCAGCCTCGTAAGCTGATCCTCCCTGACGAGTAGTAGAGGAACCCCAGGGCCAACATGGTGCACAGGCCCAGGAGGGAGTTGCGACCGGGTTTCATTCTCATCTCCAGCTAGCATGCATGGCACATCCCACACCGGTGCCTGTTTGAAGAGGAAGTAAACTGGTTAGTACTCATACACGGCTTGTCATTACTTAACACAATCCCCCACAGACGCTGAGTGCCTGAGACTCTGCACCAGTCAGCAGAAGTATCCATTTCATCGACTGTTTTCCTGAGGAAGAGACTGTATTTGTAGCGATTCCCCCTGGGTGCTGGGCTGGAGGCTTTGTCTTCACAGCGTTCCATGTTAAAAGGACCGTTCCAGAGTTTTTAAATGTTACAGCTCACTACCTACATGTCCACTTTACTTTTGGTGACTAATTTCCAAAGCATGCTATACGGTTTCAAAAATGTCGATGTATTTTCCCACCGGTTCCTTGGTTTTGTGTGTTTTTTTCCCCAATGTGAGTATTTACTACTTCTCCTGGTGAATATCTTTGGCCTTTGCACTGACCAAACCACAGCAGCATGGTTTGCAAGGTGATCTGTGATGTAAAGGAGGGGTTCCCAAACCTTTTTGGGGCCAGGGACCCCCGTACATGGGAGAACATTTGTCATGGACCCCCTCGTAATCGTAACACAGATTAAGCATAATGCTTACTATCATTTGTACCATTAGATGCCAGTGGAACTATTTGTGTTCTAAAACTTTTCAACCTAAATACTTCAGACCTGTTTGATAGTGATAAACAGAAACACATTTCAATTTGAATCATGTTAACACCACTTCATGGCTTCGTTCCCTAGCACCTCGAGGCCCCTGAAGGCACCTG
>CAKALG010039008.1:0-10136 GCA_916700815.1 Helicolenus hilgendorfi
CGCGCGGCACCCAGGGATTCTTTAGCTAAAACGCCCTAAACACATTTCCATTCATTCTCTATGGTAGTGCTAAACCACTACGGATGCAATATATCTTTGGCCACTATCGTTTGTGTGGCGCCCTTTTTCCGAGGAGAGGAGGAGGAGTTGTTGTTTCCTGCGCCACTCTGTCAGTGTCGGTCTGGATGATTTACACTTCACATCGACTTGAGCTTGAGCTACGCTGAGTGGACATTACGCCTAACGGTAAGTTATATTTAGATAAATAAAGATTAACAACATGTTATTATAATGTATCCTGGCGCTGTGTGACGTGTTCTTGCTTTTGCGAATGCTATAAAGTTAGCGTTAGTCGTGTTTCTTCAGTTGATTGAGTCGCTGAGGGACATTCGCATAACGACAAGCTAAAGTAACATAAATAAAAACGAACAACATGTTATTATAATGTATCTTGGCACTGTGTGACGTGTTCTTGCTTGTGTGGACGCTATAAAGTGAACGTTAGTCGTGTTTCTCCGGTTTATTGTGTCGCCGCGGTACATTCGGATGAATTACAAGCTAACGTAACATTATTAACAACGCACCAACATGTTATTATAATGTATCTTGGCGCTGTGTGACGTGTTCTTGCTTGTGTGGATGCTATAAAGTTAACGTTAGTCATGTTTCTTCAGTTTATTGTGTCGAGCGTCCGTGTTGACGACTTTTGAGATGAATTACAAGCTAACTTAACATTATTAACAATGAGCCAACATGTTATTATAATGTATTCTGGCGCCGTGTGACGTGTTCTAGCTTGTGTGAACGCTATAAAGTTAACGTTAGCCGTGTTTCTTCAGTTTATTGTGTCGAGCGGCCGCGGTATATTCGGATGAATTACAAGCTAACGAAACTTAACATTCCTTAGGTTGAAAGCATCACGTTGTCAGTTAACAATAATGTCTATTGAAATAGGCCTAATGTAGCGTTAACTACCGTATATCAGCAGCTTACATCAGCAGTAAGGTTAGATATAACGTTACTCTGGACACACTAACGTTACTTTACATACACACATTCCCAGAATGATAAATGAACACACTTCATATGAATCATAAAGTCGTGGTGTTTGCATTCAAAGTTTTTTACTTGTAGCAGAGTATTTCTACACTGTGGTATCAGTACTTATTGTTTATTAATATAGACCAAATGTCTCTGAGGGTTTTTCATACTTTTTCATGTTGTTTACAACGTACTATTCATGCTTTATTTTAACACTTATTATTTGCTTTTATACCATATTACAATTTTCAAAATACTAAATAGGCCACGTTTGTCTGAGATTGTCAAAAGCAGAATATATCAAATATAGTCTAATGCATGTCTGTTTGGGATAGGAAAGGTGAATTGAATGCAGGGTGTTGCTGGATAAGACATTTCACACTTCAGTGTTACTTGAGTCAGAATGACTGGTTGGGGGTGGGGGGCCTGAGCTCCCTTCACCTTCAAGTTCTTTCCCATGGGTAGTTCAAAGCATTTAACCCATGGGGGGGAGGGAGAGGGGGTCTATCTTTGAAGTGTAAATAGTCTGCCTCAACAAACAGCTTATCGTTAAGACATACAGAAAGGCAAGCACTTAATCAAGGTACTATACAAAGTAGTAAAGGTAATATTAAAGTAAAGGTATCTTATATAATTTTTTTTCTACAAAACCCTGATAAATACAGTGAGAATATGTAGACAGTAAAGGGGCTGGCGCTGAGTTGTAAACCTCCTAATTCCTGCTCTCCCTTGAGACCTTCACTATTAACATTTGTTATGAAAACAATGCCTGTCTATAACATATTAATAGATCAATATGCTTTTCTTCATTACAGATAAAATGCACAAAAAGCTTTTTTTCCCTGGGAGAATGAGTGTCACATTCCGCAAGGGACCACTAGGATATCTCCGTCAGGATCCAACGGATGCAGCCAAACTCCTTAAAGACAACCCATCTCTACAGGACAAGTCTGCACCCGTGAAGGAGGAGCTGGTCAGGAAAAATGCACTGACTGTGATCATCATCAGAGGAGGGGATGCTTCAGATAAAACTGAGGTGGCTGGAGAATACATCCTGCAAATTGGAAAATATAAAGGGAAGTCCTTCCGCTGGCTCCTTGAAAATGACATTGGGTATACCATCTACCTAATCAAGAACCAGCAAAAGGAGGAGACTGCAGGAGTGTTCATGGCAGGGGGACACAGCAAGGACAGCCTGCTGTCATTTGTGAGCTATGCCCTTAGCTTTCAAGAAATCCAGTCTCTTCTCAATTATGAGGAACAAAAGCCAGTTGTGACAGCAGCATCAGAGGATGACCAGCTGGTTGGTTTTGGCTCTCGTGCAAAAAGCACCTGGAGAGAGATTTGGGACAGCAGGGATGATGGCTATGCAGCCTTTATTCTGAAGAAAAGCTGTGAAAATCGATCATGGAGATGATGCACCTGAAATATGAACGTGCTCACCTGGCCTACCTGCTCAGCTGCCAAAATATCATGGATGGCGAGGCAGGAAGGTATGACCAAAGAACCATCACTCAGTTCATAAGACAGGAAACCAAGCCAGCTCCCTTCGGGGACTACGGGGATTCAGATGGCTGGAACGGGATCTCTGTGTCTGCACACTACCTGACTGACTGCCTACTGCATGAATATCAACACCAGGAAGATGCCATCAAAGACCTTCTGCAGGGCACCTTTGGACAGGCGTTCCGCTCAGACCACACACGGAAAGTTGCCAGAAAGGTCACCTTTTCATCCGGGACCATGTCATCGTATGCGGTCATGAATGAGAACTGGATGATCCTTTCATGGGTGATGGTGCAGTCTGAGACAGAGAAGTCCCTCAAGCCCCTATACGAGGGACTAGCACACCGCTACAGCACTGCAGGCGTAGAGAAGGCACAATACCAGTGGGTAGACAGGTACGTTATCAATATTTTTTTCTATTATTGGTGACATGAACAGCTCATGATCACAACTTACATTGCTTTTCATATTTCCAGTTTGATGAAAGAAAATCCCTTTGCATTCATTTAGCTCTATATAATAATTATATTGTAATGAGTGAATACACTGGACTGCACATAGTGATTGATATGACTGCTTTAACATTCATGGCTATATTTGTCTCCATTCTTTCTTTCAGGGATTGCTGTGCAGCGTTTAAGGTGGCAGAATCTTGTGCAGGAGAGCATCTGAACTGGGATGCTTGGAGGACAACTGATGCCATTGTTACTGAGGCCACTTCTGGTAACCTGCTGAATGTCTGTGCATCACGATCAGACTTCAATGCAAACATGACCATCAAGCTGGACTTGTTCCACTGTTTGAGGCGGTTTCTCCGGGAGTGTGTGTCAGAGCACCATCCTCTGTACAGCTCTTTTGCCCAGTTTCTGTCTGCAGCCTTTTCTGTGGTGGACCAGGAAGACCTGCAGAGGCTTAAAGACGCCTATGTCTTCTGTGGAATTCAGCCTGCCAACCCAACAAAGCCACACACTCGCGAGCACTGCAGGACCAGAATTCCACTGCCTGAGGAGCTCATCAAGAGAGTCGAGGGAGTTTTCCAGCACTTTCACCTCACATGTGATCCAAATGGTGCTCCTCTCTTCAAGCCCTCTATGCTGAAGACATGGCGGATTCAGCGTGTGCACATCCTGCGAGGTTGCCTGAGTGATCCTGAGGTGGAGGGTGGGATCTTGTACAGGCATGGAGGAACAGTGCAGCTGAATCATGTGAAGGGTGAAGGGGGTAGAGTTCCTGTTTGGATCCCTATCAGAGGCACATCCCAGCAGGAGGGATACCATTTCCATCAGGCCCAGTGGGTCACTGGAACACGTGTCTCCACAGAGCTGTTTCAGGCACAGGGGATGACAGGGGTGGTGCGGTGGAATTACCAGCGTCTGGTGGACTTGAAGCAGCCAGGTGTCCACCTCCCAGCTGTCTTTGATCTAGCATTGATGGCAGAGCTCAATGTAGTCTCTGAACAGGTGTTGGGGCAGGTGAAATATCCTGCTTTTCAACTCTCTAACAGAGACACTGGAGAGAAGTTTGGCCTGGAGTATGTTGAGCCTGGTTGCCGCCCAGTTCCTCTAGACTGGGACAAGCACAGGAGCAAGACCGACTCTACCACAGACCGGAATCCACCTCCGCAAAGCAGCCAGCTCACTGCCCAGTCTGAGCTTCTTCAGTCTTCCTCAATGGCACCACAGAAGCTGTTTCAGTTTGCTGCATGCCCTCCTGCTGACTTTGCTGTAAAACCAGAAGTGACTGCAAGTACAACTCCCGATCCTCAGACACAGCCAGGTAAACATTTGACAGACATACAAAGTACTTATAGCATCAGTAACTGGATTTCAATCCTATTTATTTAGTAAATACCCTAATAGATGTGTTGCATCTTTCTTTTCTTAGAGATGAGACAATATGAGTGCCTTATTTGATGTGTTAATGAATCTACTTTTACATAAACATACCAGTCAGCCATGAGCCATTATCTAAAGAATCTGACAAAGTATAAACAGGGTTTTCCCCCTTAAGTGCGTCAGAATGATTTATTGTACTGTCTTTTATTTTTATAGAAACCACATCTCCGCCGTCTCTTCCCCTGCTGTCCTCCCCAACTGGCGCTCGCACTGGACCTGTGAAGACTGGTGGGAGGGTATTTGTGTTGGACCACAAGCGCTGGCCAGCCCCTATGAAGCAGGTTATTGACAACCTGCTGAACAAACACCGTGGGCAGAAGGACATGCTAAAGCTTGTGGACCAGGACTATGCTGCTCTAGTACACAACGCCTGTACAGACCCAAACAGCATGCTCCACCCAACTACCAAACTACATATTTCACAGTACGTAAAGCACCTCAGCAAGTTATTAAACACCAGCTCCTCTTTAAACACCAGCCCTGAAAAACTGCAAGAGAGGCAGGAACTCTGGCACTCTCTGTCAGAGGGCAGTGAGACCACCACTGTGGTTGCAGTTTTTAACCCACCTCCACCTGTTCAGACCTTTGCCACACCTCTAACGCAAGCGTCTATTGAGAAAATAGTTCATAACATAATGGAAAAGCAACAGCAGCACCTACACCAGCCTCAGCAACAACAACCGGAGCAAAAGAAGGCACAGACAAAAACATGTCTTTCCTGTGGCCAGCCAAAGTCGAGGTACGAGAATGATGGTTCTTCCATTCACTTCTTCTACCAGCAAGGTCCTGTCAGATATTTCTACTGCTCCACTAAAGTTTTCAAAGCTTATGGTGCTGAAGGTCTGGCAAACCCAAAAATGCCCTTTCAAGACTTTGCAGCGACAAAGTCTTTCGGCAGGAACTGGATGCCACAAAAAAAAGGGTGGAGGAGCGAGGACAGCAGAAGAGGAAAAGGACTGACTCCCAGCAGACAGGTCGCAAGTGTCGATTCTGTAAGATGGACCTGAAGCAGGGCCCAAACAGTCCTCACATCCACACTGGATTCCCTGGAATAGCAGGGAAGTACATTTACTGCCCTGCTAAAGTCTTTTCCAAATACAAAGATCAGGGCATGGAGAAGGAGATGATGACCTGGAAGGAGTTCCAGGTGTCTGCTTTTTATGAGGGCGAAAAAAAGAGATGGGAAGTTGAAAGGGGAAAATGAGAGACAGCGAGGGGGAGTGTCTTACCATGTGATCACATCTGTCCGGGTCAAATTGATCAGTATAAGCAGATGATTATTATTATAGTTATTTAAACAGCATTTGCATAGGAATGATTCTATTTTTCAGGAACGCCCTGATCACATTCACACAGTTACACATTCACACCTGGAAGCTGCCCAGTACAACCACAGTCTAATCTGCTGGTCACTGAGCAACTCCACTGGAGCGGTTGGGGTGCCTTGCTCAAGGGCACCTCAGTGGTGGTAATGAGGGAGGGCCACCACTGCCCCATATAAGCGGTTTATCAATGTAACCATGATCACTGTAACCGGTTTCCACTGTATATGCTGTATATTTTGCTCAAGTAAATAATTATATTACATTTATTATATACAATATTATATTTACTTTACCTTACATTTTTGTGTGGTATATGTGTGACCTTGCAGTTTGGGCTCTGTTGAATATTTACTGTTACAGTTGTGGTTAATAAATACATTTCATTCACTAATGTCTACATGTCTCATTAATAGATTAATAATTTATAGTGAACAGTAAAGTCTCTAATTGAAGTAATTAAGTAATTGCAATTTAAATGTTACACATAGGAAGAAAACTGTAATATAATTGGTTAACTGCTGGACCAGAGCCGTGTTTTCAGCACCTTGGGCAGCGTTAATAAGTCTGCAATTTCATTGGCTGTCAGTGTATGCCACCTTTACGTGAATTGCCCACTTGATATAACCAGACATAATCTCTCTGCCACTACAATCTAATGATAATCAGAAGAAGTAAATAACTAACTAAGACTCACATTTCTTGATTCCTAAATAGCTCATTATCTGTGATAATGTAGCACAGACTTTGTACCAAGTGGGATTCGAACCTGCTCCAGATAATCATTCTTAAATATTCAGGAGAAAACTGCTGGACCAGAGCCGTGTTTTCAGTACCTTGGAAAGAGTTAATAAGTCTGCAATTTCATTGGCTGTCAGTGTATGCCACCTATATGCGACTGGCCCGCTCTACCGGGTGAGCTATAAGAGTGCTGGGAGTGGGATCGACTGAAACGCCGAGTATTGCAGGAAAAAGGTAAAATTAATGCGGTCTTTACTATAATTTGGACAATTTTGTACCAATATTACGGCATACAATGCCATAAAGTAGTCCGGAAAGTATTATTTTCTTTAAAAGTCTAAGCCGTGAGCTACGTCTTTAGTTGGAGTCCCAACTGTGAACGGGAGAAACTACTTTCTGTTAATATTTAAACTGCTGGATCCCCGGTGAGTTGAAACACACTCTGCTGTTTTGGCTAGTCTGTTTTAACCACTATGTAAGGAGAAAAAGATGCATAAAACTTGTTGTTTAGGTTCAGATACTGTTCATAAAAAACAACCGAGGTTACAAGAATGTTTTGTAAGGTATTTGACGAACTTTAGTGTCCTTTTTATTACTGTTTTATGATGCTAAAAAGATCGCTAACGGCTAAATGCTAACGGCTACTTGCTAATCGCTAGCTAAGGCCTATTCTAACTGCTGATTTAAGCTAATCGCTAAGCTAATTTCTAGCTATGGTTGGTAGCTTAAGGATAGCGTGGTGAAGTTTAAAGTTGTATTGTGCTTTGTTTACATTACAGCCACTCTGGTTAAGTGATGGTCTAGTGCAGGGATGTCCAAACTTGCAGAGAATCTGCCTTGTAGAAGGCAGTAGCTCCATCTAGATGGTAAAACTGAGAACTACAATACACTCAAGCGCAAGTTTCATGTGTGGGCCACATTCCATTATATTTTTAGAATTTGCTGCGGGCCAATTAAAAATGGACCACGGGCCGCAGTTGGCCCGCGGGCCGTAGTTTGGACACCCCTGCTTTAAAGAGTTTTAACATCGTAAAATCTGAAATTTAGATTCCGGAATTGTAATTCCGTAACACGTTCTGATATCCGAACTAATCATTCCGGAATTGTAAATCCCATCTGAACATTCCGGAATTGTAACGTAACACATTCTAAAATCTGAACTTAACATTCCGGAATTGTAATTCCGTAAAACGTTCTGTATTCCGAACTAAACATTCCGGAATGTTAACATAACACATTCTAAAATCTGAAATGAACATTCCAGAATTGTAATGTGACATGTTCTAAAATCCAAATTGAATATTCCGGAATTGTAAATCCCAACTGAACATTCCGGAATTGTAACGTAACACGTTTTAAATTCCAAACTGAACATTCCGGAATTGTAATTCCTCAACACGTTCTAAAATCCGAACTAAACATTCCAGAATTGTAACGTAACACGTTCTAAATTCCAAACTGAACATTCCGGAATTGTAAATCCCAACTGAACATTCAGTAATTGTAATGTAACAAGTTCTAAATTCCAAACTGAACATTCCGGAATTGTAAATCCCAGCTGAACATTCCGAAATTGTAATGTAACATGTTCTAAAATCCAAACTGAATATTCTGCAATTGAAATGTAGGACGTTCTAAAACCTGAACTGAACATTCCAGAATTTTAACGGAACACATTCTAAAGTCTGAACTTTACATTCCGGAATTGAAATTCCGTAATACATTCTGAAATCTGAACTATTCATTCCAGAATTGTAAATCCAATCTGAACATTCCAGAATTTTAATGAAACACGTTCTAAATTCCAAACTGAACATTCCGGAATTGAAATGTAACACGTTTTAAATTCCAAACTGAACATTCCGGAATTGTAAATCCTAACTGAACATTCCGGAATTGTAACGTAACACGTTCTAAATTCCAAACTGAACATTCCGAAATTGTAAATCCCGACTGAACATTCCAGAATTGTATTGTAACACGTTCTAAATTCCAAACTGAACATTCCGGAATTGAAATGTAACACGTTTTAAATTCCAAACTGCACATTCCGGAATTGTGAATCCTAACTGAATATTCCAGAATTGTAACGTAACACGTTCTAAATTCCAAACTGAACATTCCGAAATTGTAAATCCCAACTGAACATTCCGGAATTGTATTGTAACACATTCTAAATTCCAAACGGAACATTCCAGAATTGAAATGTAACACGTTTTAAATTCCAAACTGCACATTCCGGAATTGTAAATCCTAACTGAACATTCCAGAATTGTAACGTAACACGTTCTAAAATCCAAACTGAACATTCTGCAATTGAAATGTAAGGCATTCTAAAACCTGAACTGAACATTCCAGAATTTTAACGGAACACATTCTAAAGTCTGAACTTTACATTCCAGAATTGAAATTCCGTAACACATTCTGAAATCTGAACTATTCATTCCAGAATTGTAAATCCAATCTGAACATTCCAGAATTTTAATGAAACACGTTCTAAATTCCAAACTGAACATTCCGGAATTGAAATGTAACACGTTTTAAATTCCAAACTGAACATTCCGGAATTGTAAATCCTAACTGAACATTCCGGAATTGTAATGTAACACGTTCTAAATTCCAAACTGAACAATCCGAAATTGTAAATCCCGACTGAACATTCCGGAATTGTATTGTAACACGTTCTAAATTCCAAACTGAACATTCCGGAATTGAAATGTAACACGTTTTAAATTCCAAACTGCACATTCCGGAATTGTAAATCCTAACTGAACATTCCAGAATTGTAACGTAACACGTTCTAAATTCCAAACTGAACATTCTGGAATTGTAATTCTGCAACACATTCTAAAATCCAAACTAAACATTCCGGAATTGTAATGTAACACGTTCTAAATTCCAAACTGAGCATTCCGGAATTGTAAATCCCAACTGAACATTCACTGATTGTAATGTAACAAGTTCAAAATGTCAAACTGAACATTCCCGGAATTGTAAATCCCAACTGAACATTCCGGAATTGTAATGTAACACGTTCTAAAATCCCAACTGAACATTCCGGAATTGAAATGTAAGCCGTTCTAAATCCTGAACATTCCAGAATTTTAACGGAACACATTCTAAAGTCTGAACTTTACATTCCGGAATTGAAATTCCGTAATACATTCTGAAATCTGAACTATTCATTCCAGAATTGTAAATCCCATCTGAACATTCTAGAATTTTAATGTAACACGTTCTAAATTCCAAACTGAACATTCCGGAATTGTAAATTCCAACTGAACATTCAGTAATTATAATGTAACAAGTTCTAAAATCCCAACTGAACATTCCTGAATTGTAATGTAAGACTTTCTAAATTCCAAACTAAACATTCTAGATGCTGGAAACACGAGCCATCACGTCGTTTGGTCGTTTTGTTGTTTTTTAATGTGGTCTCTGAGCAGGTGGAATAGAACCCTCATCAACACTGCACCAGGAGTCAGAGGGAAATGAGCTGCAATACCATTTACAGACACATCACGGTGTCAAAGGGCTGGTGGCGCTGTTTTAACAGTTAGGCTGCTGGTGAGGGAGTAAAGCACTTCTGTGTAGAAAAAGTCCCCTATTTGTGAGTAAATCCACTTCAGCG
>CAKALG010039009.1:0-11390 GCA_916700815.1 Helicolenus hilgendorfi
TCGAGGGTTCAGGGTCGACCCCGGAGTTGCGTTTTCCACACCACATGACACGAGTATCGCCGTGCACCGAATGACCGATCTGGACATTCATTGTCCCTAATGATTAAATGCATCATGTCGTGATTATGTAGCTCTGTCAGTGTCGTGTATGCTTTTACACATTTCTGTCTCTGCTCACTGCCGACGGATGACAGCGCAATAATTACCGATATGTTTTTTTAAACCCTGGTGGTAATTAAAAAAATCTGACAACAGAGTGTGTAAATCAAAATGTTCAGGCGTAGTCTGTTCATTTCAATGTACGAACGAACCAGGGATGTCTTGAGAGAGTAATGGACAGGATGGCCGTCCACAATCATAAACTGGTAGAAATTAGAGCTGCGACAGGCTCTAATTAAGTCTCAAGACACACCGGATTAATATTACACCTCTTTTGTCAGGGAAATGCAGAAGGCTAGGACAGAAAGGAAGAGTAAATGACGCATGACAAGGAAGAAGACAAAGAGAGAGACGGAGAGGTGCGAAACAAACTTTTTCAGGAGGGGTGGTAATAAGAGAAGCTTTTTGCAGCGTGAGCTCGCAGATGGCTGGCCGGCGTTTATCTCCTCCTCACAGCGTTGTTTTCCATCTTTTGGGACGACTCTCTGAGAGAGATGTGAGAAAGTCCCTCAGACTGTCCAGCTCTTATCTGCTTTAACAATATACGCTCATCATATTGTGGCAGAATGTTTATTCGTCTTTCACTGCTAAGTCAGACGAGACTCTCACAAAACCTCTGATGTTTCTGTCCTGATTTGAACATTTACAACTTTCTGACATTTGAGGCACAGTTTTCCAGTATTGTTGAAATTAATCTCACAATATGAATGAAAAATAATCACGCTGAAACAAATTGTGTTTCCATTGCGATGTTTGACATCTAGCTAGGGCTGCAACTAATAATTATTTCCATTATTGATTAATCTACGGATCATTTTCTTGAATCAGTTACTGAATTTTTAGTCTTTAAATGTAAATTTTGTAAACTAAAAAAGCTTATAGCTTGTAACTGAAATAGTTGTAAATGGTTGAAAGTGTCTGACCAACAGTACGAAAACTAGGCCCGTTACAATAATTACTTTATCGACTTATCGTACGATATACAGTATGAACATGAGCCTCGATTGTTTTTATGTTATCAACTTATCGTACGATATATGAACACAAGCCTAGATTTCTTTTTTTACGACTAATTGTTCGATATATCGACACGAGCCTAGAATATTTTTATGTTATTGACTTATCGTACAATATACGTTATAAAAGATTTTATGTGTTTTATTTATTTAGGATATTTCGATATTTTTTTCACATTCCAATGTCTGAACACCTTTAAGAATTAAAACTTCATTGCTCCTTATGTATGCGTGTGTGTTTACATTATTATGCTATTATAGTTTCATTACAACAGTGGCATAAAATGGTCCTAAAATGTACATATCGTCCAACAAAATTAGTTAACGTGACAGGCCAAAAACCCAAAGGTATTAAATTTACTATCAGAGAAGGCAGAGAAAGACAGAAAATATTTACATTTGAGAAGCTTGAACAAGTGGAGTTTTTGGGGGCATTTCCACTTAAAAGATGTCTAAAAGATGTCTTAGATGATTAATGGATTATCAATTAAAAGCAGTAAAACGTATCATTTCAGCTCTACACCAGACTTAAACAACTTTGTATCCATTCGGACACAATACCAGTAAAAGTCGACAAATAATACCGAATTATCACCCAGCTCTACAGCGTATACTGTATATCCATAAGTCATTCGTCCTCCTCGATGAGGCAATAACAAATACAAATTCCATATTTTAGTTTTTTAACTCTCCCATGCATGTGTTGCCTTAGCCATGCTGTGTTTGCAGCTGTCTATATTTCCTCTAATTTGGCTAAAATCTGCTCAATTGTAAGCAGATTCTCTCTGCTTTGCGTATTAAGAAACATGTGGCATAAATTGGTGACAAGAGTTTGACAAAGGTACCCTAACGTGAATCTGTTTGGAGTCTGTCCTACAGTATGTCCTCACTGCAGCAGCTGTTACTGCCTGTTCTTTCCCAAATGTTCCAAAGACATGAATAGGCATAGTGCAACATAAAAAAATGATCAGAAAATGTCTGGCAAGCTGTTACTTTCCACCCCCAGGCTGCTTGAAAGAGAACAGAATTTAAAGTGTATCAACAATTTTGGTTAGTTTACTTGAACGTGTGTCGTTAATTACAATTTATGTATTTATAGTACCATATGAACTTCTCTTAAACAATCTGTAGATAAATATCAGAGGCCAAAAATCACTCAGTCCCTGTTAAAACTCTTTAAAATGATAGATTAACCCTTGGTGTATCAGTAGCCACTGCACCTTTTGAATATGAGATATTTGATGCTTTGTGTTAATATATGCACAAAACGAATTCGACAAAGTAGTGTTTCTAAAAAGAACAGGTTGTATTGCTACCACACATGCAGGTTTATACAAACAAAAACATGGTCAGATGCCTGCGAATGTGTCTCGTACGAAAGACGGAATTTGTCACATCTTTATTTTTAAGGGAGCTGAATTTTCACACTAATTCCCAATGTTCTAGGATGTGTAAGGGATGGCTTAACACCATGCACCATCCTCGGTTTCCATGACGACTGTGATCCCTGTATGATAATCGGATTCCCACTATAGCTGTGAAAACACTCATTCCTGCCTGATCCAAGAAAATTATAACATGAAACCGCAGTGAGGAATGTGACTGTGTGACGATAAACAGCCGAGTGAAGAAATGCTTTGTAGCCGAGCCAGCCGGCGGGGTCGGACCTCGGTGAGTCTATTCATAACTCCGGCACCAAGGTAGACCACAAAAGCTATAGCATGGTGGAGGAGCTAAGCCATTTACTGAACAAGGAGGTATTAGCAGCAGTGGCTGAACAATCCATTTTGTTTTTAACACGTGCACTTTGGTATCAGAGGAAGAAAAGCATTAACAGTAAAAAGCATTATAAAATCGCCTGCCTCTCCCATCGCAGAGTGGAGGAGGAAGAAGCACAGGAAGCCATTTGTTGTGTGGTTTTGTTCGGACGGCATGCATTTGACAGATTATTTTTTGGGGTATTTTATGCCTTTATTTGATAGTAGTAGTGGAGAAAAACAAGAATTGTGGGGAAATAGAGGAGGACAATTACATCAAAGCAAAACGGCCTGGCCGGGGAATCAAACCGAGGACTCGCTGCTCAGAGCTTTTGTACACATGTTGTATGCGACATAAACACTTGACTATCGGGTCACCCCAACTAGGGATGTCACGATACCAGAAATTAAGTGACACCAGTGAAATTCCATTATTCTCGACACGTAATTCGATCATCTTCAGTAAAAAACAAGAACAAAAATCACATGTACTTCAACTCCTTTATTTCCATTTGCATACTGTTTTTTGCGAATTTATTATGAATCCCTGATGATTCGCCTCTGTTTTTTTTCGCCAAAAACTAAATTTCACAAGATAACATTTGAGCACATCATGAAAATGTTATAATTTACCTTTGCCCAACAAATCCCATTTCACTGAATAGAGCTTAAACACATCATAATCTAAATCAATGCAACCTCCCTACATTAGTTCCGACCCTGCTGCCCACCTGCTGCTAACAGCTAACTCCAGCTCTCGTACTGCCGATTTCAACACGGATTTGTTGTTCACAATGTAGCATCATCAGGGACATTTTTGTCCCCTAGACGCCGGGACGTCGACAGACCCAATACCTGATCCCCGGTACCAAAAATGAGTATTGTACTGTCACATTTTCAGTGTTTTGTCCTCTACTTGGTGCTGAAGTAGCGGTTCTTGTGACATACCTACCCCCAACAACATGCCTTTTTCTGTTAGGCTCACCTATTTTCTCTTCTTTTTTTTTGCCTTTTATTTCAGCCGGGTCTCCTAAAAATTACGTTCCCATTCAACAAAAGTGCATTGTCCATTATGTTTCGAGGGAAGCCTATTTTCCCCTGGATTACGTTTGTTTTTGACATAGGTAACGGAATTATGTAGGAGACAGGGTTGGTTATTTACCCAGCTACAAGTCCCATTGAGATTAAGGGAACTTTCACACCTGGAGTTCAGTTCATTTGGTCCAAACCAAGGAAAACAATGTGTATATAAATATATCATAAAGTCCTGTGGTTCATCAGTTTTGCTTTGGACTGGTTGTTTTAGACAATTGACAAACACGCCAAAGTTCTTTCGAACCAAACCAGACACGTTAACCCTGAAATTTATTTTCCAAGAGCACACTGGCAAAAAACAAAAAGCTGCATAAATACAGCATTCTGAAAGTAATTACAACACAGACAATATAAAGAGGGCAAGAACGTACTCCACAAAGAACATGGAGAACATTCAGACATGTATTTGATTATATGATTGCATGAACATTGTTATCCAGAAGATCAATAAGTCACTGAATAACAGACATCCGCGTTCACGTCTGCCTATTTAATTGCATCCTTTTTGTTTCCAGACGCTGAGTTTTTTTTTTTTTCTCTACACTGTAGCTGAGAGAGCAAAAGGCTTGACTGCATAAATTCTTTTCACTGGCACAGTCTTAGCCTTTCACATTTATCTCCAGCTCAGAGTATGACAACTATAGATCCCCTCTCCTTTGCACAAGACAAATGACCTCATTACCGCAGAGGACCATTCAAAATAGGATCACGTCAGGCACGGCAGAGCGCTTCTGAGAAAATACAGACCACTGTTTCTCAGGGAAACCATCAAAAGCACATTTTACTGACGGGTTTTTAGAGCTTGTTTGGGCTTTCAACACACATCAAGAGGCTCATCCAGAACCACCGGTGGACTAAGCAACAGTGTCAGTTCCAGTGTAATTTAATACTGTCCAGATGTTCATAAAAGAGCACCTTCTACTGAGGCTGATTTGCTGCTGAGGACACATTTGTTTCCCCATAATGAAGTTCTTTCTGTGTACTGACGGAGATACGCCTGCAGGGCAGCACTCCTCCTCTGGTTTACAGTGTGTATATATGTGTTTCCCCCTGTGTTTTCATAGCACTAAGGGAGCAAAAGAGAGATAGCCCAGGCACACAGTGTTCTCCCTTGTGGGAAATTAGTGTCCGCATGTATAATTTGCAGGAGAGGATAGGATGCTCAGGATTCATTTCCCTCTGCCATGTACATTAAAGACCTGAAGCCCTCTACATTATCTACAGATCACTATAACTTGCCTTGTTAAATAATTCATGTGTGCAGCTGTGTGTGAGCGAGAATGTTTGATCCAAACTGTTTGATACCAGGTGAAGCCGCCGCCGCCGCCTGGTTCTGTTAACAATCAACCTCAAGCAATTTAAGGGGAAGTTGGCATCGTGTTGACATTGCGTTGACCTCGCGGCTCCAAAGGTCACAGCTGTCATAGTCCTTTTTTAAAAAGTGGAGCTCATTGATTTGGATCTGGACAGAGCTGCTGGGAACCGTCGGGGCTAATGAGCCCAATATGCTCTCGTGTCCAATCACAAACCATCAAGCCTGATTCATAATGGCAGACCTTAATAGCATGACTGATAGGCTAATAGACCAATCATATTTGTGTCAGTCATCCAAAATAGGCTTGCTCTTTACAGTGGGTTCAATTGATTTGCATAAATCACAACGCAGTACAGTTTATGCTTTTGTATTTATTGAATTTCTAAGAAAGAAAACTCAACAAGATATTTTAAAGGTCCCATATTGTAGAAAGTGTGATGTCTTTTTTTGATTATAAAGCAGGTTTAGGTGATTTATAAATACTGAGAAAGTATCAAAATACTCAATCCTCGGAGAAGCTGTGCTTTTAAATGAGCCATCAGGACTTCCGTAAAGTTGTGATGTCACAACGATACAGTCACCAGTAGAAGTGGGGCTTGACTCTAACACACACACAGTGATTCCCTGACTACAGTGACGCCGTGAAGACCAGAAAACGCTGACCAATCAGAGCAGACTGGGCTTTTTCAGGAAGGGTCTTAAAGAGACAGGCGCTAAAACTGAGTGTTTCAGACAGAGGGTGAATACAGGTATATTCAGACAGACAGTATGAGAAAAATAATGTGTTTTTTGAACATTGAAGCATGTAAACATGTTCTAGTAGAAACCCAAAATACAAGCATGAACCTGAAAAATGAGCATGATATGTTAAGTTTCACTAGGGGAAAGTGAAAGAAACAGGCATTTTATCAACCTAAATCACTACATTGATTTGCAGTAGAGAAAAAACTTACCCACTAATTGATAAATGAATAAATATAAGGAGTCAGGAGATGATAAACAAGAAGAAGGAGAAACCTATTTCTGCCACACAAGTTCTATAAACTGGATTACCTCTCCGGGTCTTTTAAAATATTCAAATAACACAACCCGAGAGGGTAAAAATCACTCTTTGCTCACAGCTCGTAGACTTATCCAACCCACATGTGCTTTGTTTGAAAGATTCAAGAGCCAAATAGTTTGGTAAAATCTGCCATGGATTATTGAAATTCATATTCATCTATTTTCAGCATTATCTTCAGAAGCCTCATATCACACCTTCCTGTTAAAATGCTAATACAGTGTCACTCATCATTCAAATTCCTCTCATCTCTGCACTCAGAAAGCTTTCATCTCTCTGCGCGACTGCTAACTCGAGAGATAGCCCGCTTACTAGTTTCCATATCTGCCCATCGACCCCAATAAAGTTTTGCCAGACTTTCCAGTCTGCCTTACTTGAGTGAGCTACTACAGGAAGTCAAGTTGCTTTTTATCATATTCCTACAAACATTTCCAACAATTCAAAAGTACCAAACACTTCATTTTAACTATAAAAAAAAAGAAATATGCTGCAAAAAAAATCCTCAACCGAGTGTTTTCCTCTTCACTCTCATATCCCAGATTTAGCCCAGTCAAACTTGTTCTCCTCTGAGTGGCTCTCCAGATTATTCATGCTGGCTTTTGCCCCTCAGGTTGAGCCACGCTTCTCACTCGATGTTTATGCAGGTTGTCAACACCTGACAGAGGACGAAGTAGCGCTGGCAGTTGGTTTCCCTTTGCCTGATCAGTCTGGACTGCTGGCCCACAGCTGAAGGTCAGAACAGGGCAGCGTCTCTCTCTCTCATACACACACACACACACACACACACACACACACACACACACACACACACACACACACACACACACACACACATGCGCATGAAAAATCAGGCCAATTTATGGGGAGATTTATGGAGGAACCAGCAGACATCTGGAGGGAGCTGGAGGACGCTGTGAGTTGTCCAATTAGACAGAAATTAAGGAAATTTGAGTTTGTGTAAAACTCAGCTGATCATAATATCTGAAGATGAAAGCTTTTGCCGAAGAGATTCCTGCTTATATTATTCAGATGGTCATATATGTAGTTTTATTAAATAACATGTATTTAGTATAGTAATTATAGTCTGTGTTTTTCCACTGTTGAGCTTGTCTCCTGAGATTTCAGAGGCTCCCCAGCAGCCAAGTGACGGTTTGACATTACGTCATAACAAGTAAAGCCGTGCTGTTTGTTCCTTTTTAGCGTTCTTTTTTTTTTTATTCCAACCTCATTTCTCAAAGCCACGGCAGCCTTTGTATGTAAACCTGACATTGATGAAGCAAGAAGGAAATAATGACACTACTTGTACATATTTCCATCCCGGCTAGTGGTGCAGTCATAGACTGTATATAAGAAGTGGACGGAGGCACCGTGATGTCACCCATTGATTTGTGCATTGCGATTTTGAAGCCTCTAGTTCGGCATTTAGGCCGTCGTCATCTTGGTTTTTGGTTGCCATATTGGGTTTTTGGCTATCCCCATCTTAGTTTTCGGTTGTCGCCATCTTTGGTTTTTGCAACCAGAAGTGACACAAGAGGGTGGCGCTAAGTACAACCGAACGCTCAATAATACATTTTTAGGCAACCAAAAATTATAATACTTATAATTAACTTTCATGAATTAAAAACACACTGTGAAAGGATTAAAGTTGTAAATCACAATGTAGCCCTGCCCTAAAGCATCCCCTGCTTTATGCTCTATTTGACTCTAAATGGGACCATAGTTTACTAAATGAACATCATGCTGTATTGAAGAAGACTTGAAACTAGCGATTGAGACCATAAACTCATGTTCACAATGTTTACTGAGGTAATAAATCAAGTGAGAAGTAGTGACTTCTATACAATCTGACTTCTTTTTGCGACCAGAGGAGTCGCCCTCTGCTTTGCTGTTAGAAAAAATTTAAGTTTAATAAACTTCAGCATTGGCTTCACTTCTCAGACCCTGGAGTTGCCCACTGGGTGCACTCAAGTGCCACCACAAGATTTCCCTTTGTGTTTTCAAAGCATGCGTGAGAGCCATACCAAATTATTCTCCATGTCTTGGCTAAGCTCTTTAAGAGAGACAAAGCGGTTGTCATTTTTTCCTAACACCACCTAATTCCCTTAAATGTCACATGAACACATTCAGCTGGTGCTGAACGGGGAGCGACCTGCTGATGCCGTTTCCCTCTTTTGCATTCCTCTTTTTTTAGATCGATCCCTTGGTTTGGCCTCTGTGTATTTTCCCCTGCCTGATAAAATCAGAAGATTCAGTTGCACAAGTTCATAAATATACTCTAGTTATCCTTTGTTTGCTGGTTTTCCTGGTGGCAATATCTGAAGCAGTGAGTCACAGAGCAACAACGCCTCAGGAGCGATGTCGCCTCACAAGCTGCTTCTACTTCTAATTTAAAGAAATCAAGAGATCTTTTCTGACATCTGAGATTCTTTTCTCACCCTGTTGCTTCTTTCAGAACTGATCTGCGGCTCGCCCGCAGTAGTGCCTTCTTACAGGAAAGTCATTTCTGAACAAGTGCGGCTATTTCTCCGCACACCCCTCATGGGATAACTAACAGCTTGTTCAGTCAAGGGTTATCAGCTGCAGATGGCTGAAGACAATAAACATGATCAAACATGGGGGTGGGTATTTTGAGGCAGTGTGTCTTAAGCCAAGTCATAGTACGATACTGCGCCGACCTTTTCTGGCAATCTTTCTCTCCAGATGATGTATTTTAAGTTTTCATTTTATGCATCAGTTTGACCTTTCATATAAAGCAGCACTTATGATTGAATATCAGAGGAGGCACAGCTTCTTTACCAACTCTGAACAATCTAACCTGTGTAATGAGATGTGCGGGCTGCCTCTCACTATTAATGGCTCCTATAAATCACCTATTTATCCGAGCTCTCGACTAATGCTGAGTATCAGCCTTTTCTCTCTCCCTACAGTGAGCCACCTTCAAGCTATCCTGTCCAGTAATCTTGATTAATTCTGTTTACCTCAGTGCAGCCATTATAGAGAATGGGCCCTATAATTTTAGCAGACGACGTCTTTGAGTTGAGAGGTTGACCTCGATCTCGCTCTACTCTTTTTTTCCCTCAAGGTTGCCGTCTTTCAGGAAGTTAGAGCAGAAAAACAACAAACATTTTGTGCAGTTTATTGTTATTTGCTTCATTCCTTTCATACTGCAGCACAAACTGGTTTCCAAGCAACGTATCCTCATACAATGGTTCATATGATATCTTATGAAAAGTGTTTTGCCTTCTTTTCTTTTGTGTGAATATCCAGCAACACATGACGCACATGTCAATTTCCAGTCGTTACATACATACATTCGTTTAAAATTTTTAGGCAACAAAACTACTTACTTAGGTTTAGGAAAAGATTATGGTTCGGGTTAGAATAATTCCGGAATTAGCGTGACTTAAGTACGGAAGTTACGTTACAAAAAATACTTAGTTAGGTTTAGAAAAAGATCATGGTTTGGGTTGAAGAAACACAAGAAGTGATGTAACTTAAGGTTGGAACTTATGCGACAAATAAATCGACGTTGACTTCTGGTTTCTCACGGGGTACAAACATTCGTCTCCTTCGCGAAAGTCCGGTGTTTTTGGACCCCTCCATCCACCTCAACCTCCTCACGTTCTCTTTATACTTCCCGGTTCATGATTACATGGATTACATACAAATTGATTTTGTGTGATATATATATAAGAATTACAGTGCATTACTTTTCCTAGTATAGCTACAAACGTGTATGAAGGTCATCTTGCTCCATGTGTATCCAGGGATATTACAATGACACTGTGTGGTAGTCATTCAAGGGAGAGCAAAACTCAGTCAAAGCAGAGATAATATAGCATGCCGCTTTTTTTGAATCTGAAGAAAAATCACAGCAAAATAACACTGCATGCTCTCCATCGCTGCATCTCCATTTGCCTAATGATCATGCAGGAGAGGGTCCCACTCCAACTACAATGCCTCCTGATTGTACGGTCCTCAGCGTTGGCTTGTGCCGGGCCGGGCTTACTTCACATCAGTTGAAACTCTTTTGTGAATAGATAATACCTCGGAAAGAGAGCATTTATTCTTATATAATCATCCTGCTGCGGAGGCCCTTCATTCACCTCATCCACTCGCACGCCGCAGATGGAAAACAGGGGAACACAAATCAGTCCACTTATGTGCCATTTTGCGCGATTACATAAAGGTCGTTTGACGTCTCTGATTGGGCATTATGGCGATTTCTCTGTTGTGGTTCAGTGAGCGTAAAAAAAAGTAAAGAAAAAGCTCAGTGCTTTTATACAGCAGCTGCAGAGCTCATAGTGTAGTAATAAAATATATTTTTTTGCTCGATGTAAGAGGTGATCCATCTCTATAATCATGGCCAGTCAGAGCTGAATGCTCTATCAGCAGCAATTTCACATATTCAATTTTAGCTAATCACAACTTGCTCCGTTCCTATTTTCTACTTAAGTCATTGAACAGAACAGGAATAAAACTGATTAAATTGATATTGTTCAACGTGGTAGAGATCTTTATGAGTCCTAGAGGAGGCTATTATAAGAGCACAATAATTACAGTTCAAATTTCTGCTTATTCAATAGCTGGAAATATTTTAGACTTCATGCCTGAAGGTTGCAATATTTTCTGTAACATATACTATGCAGACTACAAAGGGAAGAGAAAGAAGAAAGCCAAAAAGGGAAAACCCTCAGTGCTTGGCCTTGCCACTCCCTCCCACACTGATCTCAAATGGAGCCCCGTAATAGACCAATTTCAGCTCTGCCTGGAGCAAACCAGTCCCTTTATTCATGTACTCCGGTCTCTTCCTCTTTGGCCAGATTGCACAGGCACAGGCAAAGAGATCCTCCGCCCCCCCTCCCTGGCAGGATAAAATGAAAGAAGATGGTAGAGCCGCGAGGTTTCTAGATAGGCGCAGCAGAGAGCCCGCATTATGGATGGTAATGGACTGTTTGTGTGCCCGGCTCCCTCCCCGCCTCATATTG
>CAKALG010039011.1:0-10496 GCA_916700815.1 Helicolenus hilgendorfi
CCAGCCTGCCGTGTGTCGCTCACACCCTCCAGCTGGCTGTTAACGAGGGTCTTTTGGCACAGAGAAGTACTCGTATCGGTACTCGGTATTGGCGAGTACCCAAATGTAAAAAAAAAAGTGGTATGGGTGCATCCCTAGCTGGAGGAGTCCGATCTTTAAAGTGATGAGACCATCCAAAAATATTTTGCTGTGTGGGAGAAGCCAAGGCTGCGGGTCGATAACATCGGACTGTGGATAATTGGCTTCGGTAAAATATACATATACTTGAGGAAAATCAATTTTCACTGGATTGCAACTTTTCAAAATAAATCCATAAATACGAAGGCAGCCAGTCACGCATATAGCTGACGTCCTGCTTTGTAACAAGACTCAGCCGCTCATAAATAGACATGCAGAAGCCTTTAACATGTGAGAGACAGCTTCCTGTGTCCAGTAACGCGTTCATTGTGCATCGTCTTTCTTTCATCTCTGCTTTTAGAGTCAAAGCGTCTCCTGCACACTGATCAGACGTTCACACCTGCTGTCAATAACAATCATAAATGTCTGGTTCTGTTTGGGGACCGAAATGAATCAAAGGAAGACATAAAGTCTCAAATCTCATATTCAGAACGCTGCACATCCATTTCCGAGAAAAAAAAATATCATTATCTGAAGTGCATTAGTGAATACTAAAACACTGAGGATACAGCGTGTGTGGAGGTGTCAATTCATTAACCGAGTTACTTCCTTTATGGCCTCATCTTTTCTCTACTGAGAAACAGACATTCCTCCTGGCTTCCTAATGTCACAACGTTTTTTGAATACATCCGGAAGATTCAGTGTGTAAAGCTGTTATAATCTCATCAAAGAAGGACTTTGTTATCCTGATACCTTCTGCTGTCATGGTTGTTCACTTTCAAGACAACAAGTAGCGGAGATGTTTTCATGGGAGGAACAAGCTGTTATAGTACAAGAATCCAATTTTACTTTTCAATTGTTGAGCAACGTGTTTAACGTGTCAGACAGCTGCAACCAAAATCTGAAGTAGTTATATAATGCTATACTTTATCCGATGGATCTCAAATGACAGCAGGGATAGAAGCGGGAACATCAATAAGATTAGCTCTTGTGAAATGTACACGTTTTGTTTTCAGTCTAGAGCTTACAACAAACAAACAAAAAGACAATAAAAGCAGATCGTAATCTGGGGAAAGTGCACAGCCAGTGGTAAACAAGATGGTATCGTCAGCATAAAAGTGGATTGCAGTGTTAAGTTGGAAACACAAGATAATAAAAATATGGTTCCTTTGGGATACTTTTATCAACAGGTCAGTAGAATATCTAAAAAAACACTAAAAAGATTTGTGTGAGCAACAGAGCAAGGATGTTTAAGAACGTTTTAAACATAGACTGTATGTAAGAAGTGGACGTAGTCACGGGGACGTCACCCACTGGTTTGTTGATTACGGTTTTGAAGCCTCGCGTTCGGCATTTTGTCCGTCTTCATCTTGGTTTTGGGCTTCGCCTTCCTGTTTTTTGGTCATCACCATTTTGTTTTTTGGCACAAGAGGTTGGAGCTAAGTACAACCAAACTCTGAATAAGACATTTTTAGGCGACCAAAAATGAAGTGAAAATACACTGTGAAAGGGTTAAAGTTCTACAACGAAAACACAGACAACTCCCAGACCGGACGACGCCGTGGTAGTGACCTGTCAATCACAAGGTAGCCCCGCCCTAAAGCATCCCCTGCTTTACGGTCTATCTGACTCTAAATAGGTCCATCATTTACTAAATGAACATCATGCTGTATTGAAGAAGACTTGAAACTAGAGACTGAGACCATAAACTCATGTTTACAATGTTTACTGAGGTAATAAATCAAGAGAGAAGTAGAAGCTCATTTTCTCAGAGACTTCTATACAACCAGAGGAGTCGCCCCCTGCTGGCTATTAGAAAGAATGCAGTTTTAAGGCTCCTCAGCGTCGGCTTCACTTCTCAGAACCAGAGGTTGTTGTCGTATTTCTTCTTGAATCCTTCTTTTTGTAAAGATTTTTGTTTTGTCATCGATGTAAGTGCAGTACAAAGAATAGTGAAACAAATTTAACTTGTAATCTTAAGCAGCTACGTCCCCCTCAAAAACAAATCAGTTCTTGCTTGTCTCAGAGCCAAACATTCAACTGAAACAGCTTCAGCTGTATAGATGTCTTTACAACTGTAAGAACTGAGATGGCTTCTGGTTTAAATTGGGCTAAATTGGATAGAAAACATTCAACTAAAAAAATACTTTCAGTGAAGCTTCACATTGAAATACAGTCATTAAAAGGCTGTCAAAACAACAGCTATATGTAGCCTGGATTAACAAACTTAACCCAGTTTTAACCTTTTGATCTGCAAATCGAAAAAAAGCAATCAGTGCTTACTTGGAAAGTCGATGGTTTGCAGCTTCAGGATGATTCATCCAGGTGGAGGTGCTGCCTCAGCATCAATGTGTTCACATTAGGAAACACAGTCGTCCCCCGCTGGCTGCAAACTTGTGACTCAGTCTGAGTCATGATGTTGAACTTCAGATTCACTGGAAGTCTCAAACATGATCAGCACCCGTCAGTCAGCTCTGGTCTGAAGGGAAAATCATCTGTAAAAGTGCAGAAAAGACAAATGGATTATGTGTTGTTGTGAGTGGCAGTGCTTTTACTTTGGTGGACTTTTAGATTTGACTCCCTGGTCATTTTTTCCCCTGGGTATTTTAGTTGAAATGAATCACATACATGTAGGCTTTACTTCAACTGAGATTACTGGAAGCAAAGTAGAAGCAGATTTCTCCACATTGATAAAAGAGATAAGATAAGTGGGTGGATATTAAAGCAGTTCATTTGATAAATTCCTATTAGAATGGAGTCTAATGACTCTAATGACATGGCACAGAGAGGGCACTGAAATGCCATCGGACGCCTGAGCAGACCTGCAGACGTGTGATTAAAAACATTACTGGAGCTATTGTTTAAATGTTTTAATGGAATTAATTTCAGTCATAGCAGTTTTAATTCAGTCAAAGCTCCCGCTCTAATAAGGTCACGTTGCTCGTTATTCACCACAAAGCAGACAAAACAAGGCGGGAATCGTTATCCGTCCGGTCCAGCAAGTTGCCTTTTCATAGTTTAAAATGTTGAGCTTTAAGGAGAATAGCTCCGTACGCCTGAATAGAGTGGCTTATTTTAAACAATAAAATGTAATTACATCTAAATCATGCTAACTGAAGGCCACGCTTAAGAAACAAAAAAAAGGTCTATTATTATGTGTATCTGTTCTCATTCACTGTTCATACAAAGGAGGTCGGTGTTCGTGTCCCGTAGGAAACCAGAATTCAACGTTGATTTATTTGTCACATAACTTCCGTACTTAAGTAACGCCACTTCCTTAGTTATTTTAATCCAAACGTTGACTAATTTATTGCGTTACTTCCGTACTTAAGTCCCAAACGTTGACTAATAACCTTAGCAAGTACTTTTGTTGCCTAAACTGAAAGGGCCAGCATTAAGAGATCCACAGTTTGTAATAAATCTCAAATCTCTGTCTGATGAACCAAACTATTGGTACTGATCATATCTGACTATAATTGACCGCCCTCATACATACATATATATTATCTATTTGATGTTTCTGCTTGATTTATGTTTCTTACTTTACATTTGCTGTTTGTTTACTTGAGTTGATTATATGACTTATTGAGGGGAGATTCCTTCTATAAGCCCCTTGATGTTTTTAATCTCACCTGCACAACTTCCTCTCTTTTGTTGTCGTGTTTCTGCTGCACAACAAAGGGCATAAAAGGAGGTAGAAAGCAAAAAGTCAAACAATAACACAAACAAAACCAAGTAATGCAAAGCAAGATTTTAGATAGAAACAAGACAAGAGACGCTAAAAGTGCTGCATGCACATAATTCACAATTATTTTCAGAAATCAGTAAGAATCAAAGAAGATCCTTGGCTCACCCTCTTTCAAACAAATAAATTAGTTCTGTTGTTTTTGCATATTTATTGTTCTGGCTATAAGTGCTTCAGAACAAAGCCATGTCATCTGTTGCTGAAAGATGCAACCATTTCAGACCTCTTTGAAATCTTTAAAGGAGACACAATCAGGAAATAGACTGACATGATGTGAGGCTTGAAGAGTATCCGTCCATTAAGGTTCAAACTGGCTTCATGTTGCAGATATGGAGGATCCTGGTAAAGGATTACTGCATGTCTTGGTCTTTGATTCTGTTCTTTTTGCATTAGGGGAGGGGGAGGAGTGGAAAGAAGAGAAAGAGATGAAAAGAAAAGAGAGGACCAGAAGGAGCAGAGCCGGAGACCAGAGTGATAATTGTGATTTCTTGTCGTTGCATAACAGGATTATTGGTGGCGAAACATGGGAGGTAATGATATGAGGAGCAAAGATCAGATCCTCTTTGATGCTGAGCGACTGTCTCAAGTACATATACTCCATTTCATCAGCTAAAGGAGCATTCCCACATCCACAGCAGCCTCCCTCCATGTCTCAGTCTGTCAGGAGATCAAAGCGCCGCGCCACCTGCAGCGAAGCCTCACACCGTCTTTGTGTCTCTTCAGGGAAACTAAATATTGCTTCAGATTAGGAGTCTGAAGCTGCTTCCCGTCAAAGAAATGCTCTGGTGTGTCTCCAAGATGGAGACAGTCAACAACCATGACGGTAACGGACAAAAACCAAGATGGTGACGGGCAAAAAACAAGATGGCGACGACCAACAACCAAAATGGTAACGACCAAAACCAAGAAGGCGAAGGCGAACAACCAAGATGGTAACGGACCAAAGCCAAGAAGGCGAAGGCCAACAACCAAGATGGTAACGGACCAAAGCCAAGAAGGCGAAGGCCAACCACCAAGATGGTAACGGACCAAAACCCAGAAGGTGAAGGCCAACAACCAAGATGGTAAGGGACCAAAGCCAAGAAGGCGAAGGCTAACAACCAAGATGGCGACGACCAACAACCAAAATGGTAACGGCCAAAACCAAGAAGGCGAAGGCGAACAACCAAGATGGTAACGGACCAAACCCAAGAAGGCGAAGGCCAACAACTAAGATGGTAACGGCCAAAACGAAGAAGGCGAAGGCCAACAACCAAGATGGTAACGGACCAAAACCAAGAAGGTGAAGGCCAACATCCAAGATGGTAACGGACCAAACCCAAGAAGGCGAAGGCCAACAACTAAGATGGTAACGGACCAAAGCCAAGAAGGCGAAGGCCAACAACCAAGATGGTAAGGGACCAAAGCCAAGAAGGCGAAGGCTAACAACCAAGATGGTAAGGGACCAAAGCCAAGAAGGCGAAGGCCAACAACCAAGATGGTAAGGGACCAAAGCAAAGAAGGCGAAGGCTAACAACCAAGATGGTAAGGGACCAAAGCCAAGAAGGCGAAGGCCAACAACCAAGATGGTAAGGGACCAAAGCCAAGAAGGCGAAGGCCAACAACCAAGATGGTAAGGGACCAAAGCCAAGAAGGCGAAGGCTAACAACCAAGATGGTGACGACCAACAACCAAAATGGTAGCGGCCAAAACCAAGAAGGCGAAGGCTAACAACCAAGATGGTGACGACCAACAACCAAAATGGTAACGGCCAAAACCAAGAAGGCGAAGGCCAAAACCAAGAAGGCGAAGGCCAACAACCAAGATGGTAAGGGACCAAAGCCAAGAAGGCGAAGGCCAACAACCAAGATGGTAAGGGACCAAAGCCAAGAAGGCGAAGGCTAACAACCAAGATGGTAAGGGACCAAAGCCAAGAAGGCGAAGGCTAACAACCAAGATGGCGACGACCAACAACCAAAATGGTAACGGCCAAAACCAAGAAGGCGAAGGCCAACAACCAAGATGGCGATGACCAACAACCAAAATGGTAACGGCCAAAACCAAGAGGGCAAAAGCCAACAACCAAGATGGCGACGACCAACAACCATCTCCACCAATCAGAATCAGGCCCGTTAGTTTAAAGTCCTCTTCACACTATAAAGGGGAAAACACACAGAAACAACTCAAATAGAAGCCAAATACAATCAAAATGTTAATTCTACTTGCAACATGCTGCTGTGTCGGCTTTAATTTATTTCTCTCTGAAATATAAACAGACTGGAAAATTAAATCAGAAATATATATATATTTCATTTTGAAGCTTTGGCATGAAGAGAGACCGATGTGCTCACTCACACTCACACACATGGAGACATAAAGTATACCTGGCAGCTGATTTCTCGAGGGGCAGGATTAAGAGTAGTTAGCATTCATGAGGGTTAAGGCATTCTTCACTGTCTTAATGTCACGCCTCCCACTGCGTGTGTGGATGTGTGTGTGTGTGCGTGCGTGTATGTGTGTATGTGTTCATTTTAAAAGGTGTGTGACCTTATAAATTGAAGTAGGACTGACTTCCCTTCCGGGCCGACGGAGAGCTGTGAATGAAATACAGCCACACACTATATACTATATATATATTAATGCATACGTACATATTCACACTGCGCACACACACACACACACACATACACACACACACACAAACGCCCCTTTCCTCGTGGCAAAAGCAATTTCCACCTCTCTCCCACTCAACCATATGCACACACACTTAAGCCTCTAAGCTCCCGGCGAAATGAGAAATGAGTGCAAACATGGTGGCGATGTTTTTAAAGCTGGAAAAGTGCAGCAAAAAAAGATGATGAATGGTGCTAAGCAGTAGATACACACATAAAGATGATTTATGAGAAGAAGAATTATACAAATGTGAGACTATCAGACGAGTTCTTTTGCACGTTTTAACCTATTAAAAGGATGATTCTGATTTATTACACTCGGGTCTTTCTATCGGTAACGTTAACGGTGTGGAGATCCAGATCTATAGCCCTTCAGGCGCTCTTCAATCACCACCGTAGACTATATAAAAGAAGTGGAGCTGGCCTCTGGGGTCGGAGAAGTGAAGCCAATGATGCTGAAGTAAATATTGTAAACATAGAGTTAATGGTCTCAATCGCTAGTTTTAAGTCTTCTTCAATACAGCGTGATGTTCATTTAGTAAATGACGGTCCCTTTAGAGTCAGATAGACCATAAAGCAGGGGATGCTTTAGATGGAGACGGATGAATAGCAATCCTTCTTATATACTGTCGATGCTCTCAATTGGTCAAATACTGGAGCTTGGTCTATGGTCCTACGCTTTGGGTCTTTCACGTAGACTAGTTTCTGAATTGTTACAGAAATAAAATTGACTGTAAACTTGTGTTATAATAAAAAACCAAGTTCCCACCATGTACCAATCAAACTGGTTTAGTAGTAAAATTATAATCCCGAGGTAGCTCTGGATTGAGTTAACACCACAGATTAGATAGTTTATTCAAACATAGGCACATTTTATAATCTAAATATTAAAAGTCTTGTTATTGTTATAGTTAGTGAGACCTTTTTGGGTGAAAAAAAGAAAACGAAATGTTGTTTTTGTGACTGATAATTATCACAATTATGACATTAATCTTTTCCTTTCTTCAAACTGCCTGCAGAGAGCTTCACAATACAACCTTTATGCTCCTTATCTTCTGCTTTCCCAGCAAATTAGCATTTGAAAAGGTCAGTTCTGTTTACTTTGATTTCCTTAAATTAATCATCGTCTATCTGCGTAATAGACGGCGTGAAGTGTGATAAGTTACAGGACAGAATCCACCATCCATCCCAATCCGTCTCTACTTTTCCCCTTACCCATCATTATGTAATGTAGGCCATCGCTCTCCTACTCCAGCTCAGTAATTTGCAGTCTGCATGCTTCAATAAAAGAGAGAAAAAGAAATCAATCAAGTGTGGCCGTGCGGGTTGATTAGAAAAGATAGAAGTCACAGCTCACTGGTGTGTGTCTGTCTGACGGGTTAAGAGTCAGCTGGTTGGACCAGCCCCGAGTAAATGGAGACACTGCGTTGTCTCACTAATGATAGCATGTGTGTGTGCGTGTGTGTGTGTGTGTGTGTGTGTGTGTGTGTGTGTGTGTGTGTGTGTGTGTGTGTGTGTGTGTGTGCAGGATAAATGGAAGCCTCTCAGTATCAGTAATGAGCTGGACAGAGGGTGAACAGACAAACAAACACACAAACCAAATGGAGGCTTTTGGAGAGTAAACAGTGCGTGTGTTGTATTAATGATGTCAGAGGTTGGAACGCAGCAGGTAACGAACAATTCAAAGTTTTCGCACTGCAGAAAGTTTTTATAAACACGCTCACCCAACTGTAGACTGTATATAGGAAGTGGAAAAGTCACCGGAACGTCACCCATTGGTTTATAGACTAGGGTTTGGAGCCACGACTTTGGCATTTCAGCAGTTGCCATCTTTGTTTTTGGACAATGCCATCCTGGTTTTTGGCAATCGCCATCCTGGTTTTTGGCAATCGCCATCCTGGTTTTTAGCAGTTGCCATCTTGGTTTTTGGCAGTTGCCATCTTGGTTTTTAGCAGTTGCCGTCTTGGTTTTTGGCAATCGCCATCTTGGTTTTTAGCAGTTGCCATCTTGGTTTTTAGCAGTTGCCATCTTGGTTTTTGGCAATCGCCATCCTGGTTTTTAGCAGTTGCCATCTTGGTTTTTGGCAGTTGCCATCTTGGTTTTTAGCAGTTGCCATCTTGGTTTTTGGCAGTTGCCATCTTGGTTTTTAGCAGTTGCCATCTTGGTTTTTGTGGCATACGTGGCATCTCCGTCGCCCCAACGTGTCCGTACCGCCTCGTTAATGCACTACGATAAAAACGATCTTTGTGATATGTTGACCTTTAAAATCAAACTGTGGAAGAAAAACATCTATTCATGGAAAATCATGGTCTGTTTGTTCGATCTTAATTTTGAGAGAACAAAGAAACAATCTACCTGAAGACAATTATCAGAAAAAAGAAAATGCCATTTTCTGCTGCTTCACTTTTACAGCCTGAAGCTCAACAAACATGAATGTGTTTTATGATTACTACTATTATTATGATTCAGAACAAGATCAAACCTCAGGGGTACAAAGGGGCTTTTTATATTGCCAACAAGCGAGAAGCAAAAAGTTATTTCACGACTCAATAAAAATGAGAAACAAAAGGACCAAATTGTCCATAAAAACCTGATTAAAATGCATAGAAATGCTGTAAAAGTTAATTTCTAGAACGACTCTTAAAGGGCCGCCGGGCTGACTCAGCGTTTTGTCACAAGTCAACAACAACAACAATTAACCTTTCTTGGGAAGCTTTTACTTTGCTACGTCAGCGTATTGCCAAAATAAAAGTCCAGCTCACTTCCTGCTTATTAAAATGAAGAGGAGGAGCAGAGGATTGGATTCTGTAGTAATAGTAATAATAGTAATAATAAACATCGTAACGGCTCAGCAGAGAGAAAACAAACCAGATCAATCGGACACTTTTCACTTGTCTTTCTGTCTTAACGAGAAATAAAGAGAGAAGGACACATGAAGAGAGAGATTGGAGAAAATGCTGAGCTTCTGAGAGAGGGAAAAAGAAAAAGTAAACGAGACGAGGAGTTTAATCTCTCTATAAACAGTTTCCTGTTGCTGCTCAGCCGCCAAAGCCAGATGAAGTTGATAAAAGTGTTGATGCATTCATCTACATGGGCTTCACTTATCAGCAGGCCTGAGCTCACAGCGGCGTTCAGCTGGGCTTCTCCTCTGTGCAGACACGACGAGGACCAAAAGAAACCCATTCCCCCTCCATGCATGTGTTTGAAAAACAGACGACAGCGAAGGTAACGTAACCCAGCACGTTCTCTATGCATTAAATACATATACCTTATATAAACATTAATATAAACAATATATGCATGTTAATAAATAGTTCATAGTGTATTTATTGTCTGTTTAAATGACCCCAGATCTCACAGCCCGGTTTCTCCTGAGGGAGACAGAGTTGAAAGATAAAGTAAACAGAAACGAGAAGAAGCAGAAATGAAACAGAATGAACATTAAAGCCGGATGAGAGACACCTGGAATAAAATATGTTTGGGTCCCTTCAAACTCACATCAGACACCTTGTTGTCTCCATCCGGCAGCCTCCGCACACACTTCTAACAGATATAAAGAATCCTCCAGAAGACTCACATCCAGGCCCCGACCACGGCTCTGAAATAACAGTAAGTTAGAATCTATGGCCCCGACCACGGCTCTGAAATATCAGTAAGTTAGAATCTATGGCCCCGACCACGGCTCTGAAATGTCAGTAAGTTAGAATCTATGGCCCCGACCACGGCTCTGAAATGTCAGTTACAGTCTATGGCCCCAACCACGGCTCTGAAATATCAGTAAGTTAGAATCTATGGCCCCGACCACGGCTCTGAAATGTCAGTAAGTTAGAATCTATGGCCCCAACCACGGCTCTGATATATCAGTAAGTTAGAATCTATGGCCCCGACCACGGCTCTGAAATGTCAGTAGAATCTATGGCCCCAACCACGGCTCTGAAATATCAGTAAGTTAGAATCTATGGCCCCGACCACGGCTCTGAAAT
>CAKALG010039012.1:0-13591 GCA_916700815.1 Helicolenus hilgendorfi
ATCCACGGCCTGGGGCCTGGAGGGCAACCGGCTCTAAACCCGCTGAACCCCCTCAATAACCCCATGATCGGTTCACAGCATCCACGATAAAAAACACACAAACAGACTCGAAACAAGACGAGAAAAAGACGGTGAACCAGAGAAACCTGGTTGAACACGTGATGTGAGTAACTGCATCGGAACCACATTGCAGGACTTGTTCTCCCCTTTCCCCCCCCAGAAAAAGACCCATTTAAAGACATTTTACAGAAGTAAAGGAGGTATTTAATGTAGGCCCAGATAGCCTAAAGGCCAGTCCTATAAAGACTCTCTGTGTCTGTCTGTCAGACCACGAGGACTGCTCCTGTCTGATTGTTTGTTTGTTTGTCTTTTGTACAAATACACTTACATTAGCAAAATAAACTTATAAAGTTTATTAGATGGAGGAGAAGAACGGAATGAATAAAGAAGTAATGATACTAATTGAATTTTGCAGACGCTTCTATTCAAAACTGGAGTTCAAAAATTATTCTTTTTTGACGCAAAAAACTTTCATCCAAGAAGAAAACAATTCAGAATCAGAATGGTGTTTATTGCGAGGTGTAACAGGAATTTGCTTTGGTTTTGTTGGTGCAAGTCAAACAGTATAATAACAAAAGAATAGATAAAAACGATAGAATAAAAAAAAAAAAAAATTGAATTTCTACAAATATACAAAATAAGCTATAAACAAAAATAAACATGATATGAACAAATAGTGCCAATTTATCAATTACACATTATTAATTAGAAACTGGATTTCTCTAAATACTTTTTAATATTATAAAATAATTCACAGCTTTATTCTGTGGCTCGTATTTTATTAAGATACAATAATTTATTGTATATGTATATTAATTTTGATAATTCTAGTGGTATCTAACCCATGTAATCTCAGGTCACCCTTTTTGGATGCTGACATAATTTTTATGACATAAATAGATCAACGTAAATAATTAGTTACAGGAGCATATGGTGTTTTAAATTTGTAGATATTTCATTTCAAACTTAGTGATCACCGACTGGAGGTCAGTTTCCACGCCTTTTTGTTTCTCTCCCTGTTTACCAGCACATCTCCATATGGATGCTTAGCAGCTGATTGGTGCATGGTGGTGGGATGAATGGTTTTGATGAGTCCGGTAGTATACTGGGAATGTGGCCTTGGCTTAGCAGCTGTTCTCTGGGAGCACAGCAGACAATAAGCCTGAATTTCTCAGCGTGAGCGATCAGGAGGAGAAGAAGCCTGCAAGAAAAAAAAAGAAAAAAAACAACCCTGCTGATAATCTGCTCAGTCTCAATAACCAATAAGCTTGTTTCAGGAAGTTTTCTTTAGGGGAAATAACCTCTAGTGACCTCATTGCACTTTGTTATTTTTCCGTAATATTTTTTTTGCATCACTCCTTATTATTGTTATTAGCATTTTCTTTTTTTGCGTTATCTTGCTTTGGCACAATTGTAAAAAAACTCTATTTGGCAGCGCCAGTGCGTATAATGCGTAATGATGCTTTTCTGTGATCCTGAATGTGTCTGTATATATACTGCGGCAAGATGTTGGTTCAGGAGCTAAAACTAAACAAACGGATCTGGAATTAAATGTTATCAAAATAGTTATTTTATTTAGCCTGGTATAAGCGCGCACCCCGGAGAATAATGCGAGGAGGCGCATCGTGTGAATTATCGCCTCGGGGCTCGTTTGTTTGGGTTGCTTTTCTTCTGAAACCATCGCTTATTACAGTGAGACAAATTGACCTTTGCTGCTCTATAAAAAAAAAAAATTAAGAACGCATGCAAACCTGCAGTATTATTTAACATTTTTATTATTCTAACATTTTACGCTTATTTCTGTTGCTGATATTTTCATTAATATAGAACACATTGCTGCGTTTTTATAATGCACATTGTGGAATCAAAAAGGCAAATTACAGCTCCCCAGCCAAATACACATGACAGCAGTGTCATTTTGCCAGTAAACACAGGCTTAAGTTTCGCTGTTTTCTTAATACTTTGAACACATGTCGCCTGTTTAATCCACCTGCTTATCATTCACTGCATGGACACCACCTCATCTCTCACTCATTTTGGGTGCACTTTGGTTTCACTGTCTGCTCGCATTTTGCAGCAATGAACGGACATACTGCGCACATTAAGATGCGCTTTTTAAAAAAAACAAATTACCAAGGCCACAATTATTATTATTATTATTATTATTATTATTATTATTATTATTGGCTCCAGTGTTCACAGCACAAATTACAGCGCGCTCCTCATATTACACTAAATACAATATCTCATTAAATCTCCGGGTTTATTATGGATAATAGAGCGTCAGACTGCTGCAGAAGATGCGTTTGGATGCTGTTGGATAAATCGCTTTTCTTTCTTTCTTTCTTTCTTTATTTTGGCCTTGTAAAAAATTGCGAAAGCAGCTCTGGCCTATATCGCCAAGTGTTGAGAAATATTAGCCTACCATATTGACCCTACAGCGTCTGCCCATTACTGCAGTATATAGTGCCGACGCATGTTGTTCATATGCATGACTTCTACAGCATTATTTATTTATTGCACTCTGCGGGTGGGAGGTGTGTGAGGGGGGGTGTCGGCTGTTCAGATTCATTAATAATAGCCTATAAGCCGTACAGCAGCACTGAATTAATAGGCTGCTATAGCACCTCTTGCTACCTGGTCATTTTTGGGCGTTGCTATAATCAGATTTTTGTGTGAATATATATATATTTTTGTATTATTGCTGAAAACAAAGCAGCTTTCAGTCAGTGTAAACTGGGCCACAGTGAGTCTGAGTTAAACTGGCATGTTCTGCACCTGTTATGGACTCACTATGGATGTGATTTATTATAATTATTATTATTGATTCATTCTAGATGAGGTTTAAAGACAAAAATCAAAATGCGAGATTATTATTTGACTGATAAATTCTAAACACAACACATATTTTGCGTCCTGATATAGAACATGAAATTTATTATTTGGACATTAACTCTCTGTGAATTCACTGCTGAGACCAAACAGGAGTTTTTTTTGGGGGGGAAGATGAGCAATACTTGAGAAAACACAATCACTGGTGGAAAAAAAAGGGCAGCAGACTTGAATAAAGAGGATTAGGCCTTTTCTTTTACATGGGCGCATATTATCCAGAACAGATGGGCTTTAGAGAGTCGTTTTCTTCTTCTTCTTGCCTCAAGGAACCTTGTTGGGCACTTTAATTGCCACTTTTTTTTTCTCCTCCAACTGATGTAATGGTGGGATATCTTTTTCATTACAATAATGAGGTAACACTTGCTCTCCTTGGCCTCTCATTATCACATCTCCTACATCACTCACTAAACACAAATTTAACCCCACCCCCTTCTCCCCCCCCCCACCCCAAAAACAGCCCCTCGCGCTAACTTCTCCTATACATCTTGTACACTATTATCAGCAGCTGCTGTCTACCGTCCTCCTGCCTGCCTGATGACTCCTTTTTCATTAGCAGGAGAATTTCAAGCTCTGCATAATAATAGTTTAACCAGCAGATCACATTTTAAAATCATAGCATCTATTGGAAAAAAAAAGATGGACACATTTTGGGGGCTGTTTTTACCACCAAAAAAACATGCATGCATCAAGTTAGGGTATGCATTGATCATTGATCACAGTCCAAAACACAGAAAAGCCAACCTACAGTAAGAGAAACTGGAGATAGATGGTCAGCAATGATATTTTCTCCGTGGGCATTTCTTTGACTATTTTCCCAATCATCAGCACTCTGTGAAAAAAAAAAATCTGAGGGTGTTCTTCCAATTTTCCTAATTTCAAACCCTAAATATGCTATAAAAGGTGCAGTCTGCTCTACATATTTGAAATAATAGTTGAAAGTAAATACATAGCCTACTGTATTGTCATCTCAATAGTATGGATGTCTATGTGCAAAATCTTCAATAATTTTATAGAGCATTTAAAAAAAAAAAAATTTAAAGAAAGGAAAAAAAACATATATTTCAACATGAATGAGCATTCAATTTACCATTAATGCTAAAACATGTAATATACACGTGCACATGGAGGCATTTTGGGTCATAAGAAGCATCTTTTTAAGCCTACCCGAGCATTATACATGTTTGACATTTAATTGTTTACATGTTTTTTATTTCTTAAGTTATTAATACTAAACTCATCAGGGATCTTTCTCAGTAAACAATGTGATAAAATAGGCCAAAATGAATTTTATTTATCAATAGTAAAAGCATTGTATATGTGGATGCACCGATCCGACTTTTTCAGATACCGATACCGATACCTGGGCTTTGGATATCGGCCGATACCGATTACCGATCCAATACCAGTGTTTAATTAATAAGCTGTATGCCTCACTGTGTGGAAGTGACTGGGATCATTCTGTTATGTGTAAGGAAACATCAGGTTTGACTTAAATATTGCTTTCCTAACTTTGAAAAACAAAATGTAACAAATGAATACATAGATACAGATTTAGTGAATTGTTATTTATTATCAAAATAATAAATTGTACACCGACAACTTGGCAAAAAAAATCTTCAAAATTAACAGGAATTAGAATTCAGGTGTAAAGCTTTTTAATGCAGCAACAAATTGGTCAAAACTTAAACAGGAATTTAAATTCCAGTATATAATGTATATATCATATAAACATAGAATTGAATTTAATAGATTGGATCCATTGTCACCGATACCCGATCCAGCTATTTGAGTCAGTATCGGCCCGATATCAGATCCGGTATCGGTATCAGTGCATCTCTGATTGTATAAATCAAATTAACTGGAGATTCATTTTCAATTTACTAAGATTATGATTTTGTAACACTGGGATGTCAGCAAATCCATAAGAGTGGTGTATTAGGTCTTATCCACCATCTATTATGTTATCTAAGATACGTAAAGTGCATTGAGGTCAGTACTCTGCAACTGAAAGACATAAAAACGAATATCAAACACACAGTTTCCCTTATTTGCACAGAGTTGCCATTCTCTCTGACCTGGCAACATGTTACCTCTAGCCCCTCTGTGTTGATATAACAAATTAGTGACAGGAAGTATTTGTGATAAAAAGAGCTTCCCCTCACTTAAAATTGCTCCTAAAGTTCGGTTGTTAAGAGCAGCGAGTAACCACTGAGCAGACTTGTTGACACGGAGGCTGTAAGCCATCCACTCGTCATCTCATAAACACCCGCCTCACGCCTGAGCCCAGACTACCACGGACATCTGCAACAGTCCCGCTGAATGATGCCGCGTAGCTGCGACATATCATAGTTTAAATGGCCTCATCATTTCAGCAAATCCAGCCAGTTTCCCTTCTCTCTTTTTGTCAAGTGACAGGACAGCTGATGGCAGAGAAGCTCCGCTACCTTTCAAGTTTCAACCAGGCGCCGTCACATGCGACCGCACAACCAAGAAGAAAAAAGTCTGTCAGCAGTGATGTCAAAAGCTTCAATTTTTACAGAGCAATTAGGGGTTTCATCACAGCGGAGTGATGTCAGGATTCATTACGGCTCAGCAACAGCTAATTGCTTCAAGGTTAAAGTAACAGATCTGACGGCATTATATTTTAAGTGACAGACTCAAATTCTGGTGGTGTTTCACAGAGCACAGAGCTGACATTAAGGGAGTGTGCTCGGGAGGATGGGGGCTGAGAAGCAATTGAAATTACTGCACATTAGGATTGGGATTGGTTAGAGTAGCAGGAAGTCTCTTAGGAACAAGCATGGGGACTGGTGTTTGGGTCCACCTCTGTAAGGGGAAACAAAGGACAATGTATTATGAGCTTTGCAAACATCGTTTCAAGTACTCCATTCTTGAATTGTCATGAGTACAAAGTACTGATCAGGCGGCAACATCCGGTTCTGAAAAGTGAAGCCAATATGGAAGTGCCTTAATCTTGCATTCTTTGCAATGGCCATCAGGGGGCGACTCCACTGGTTGCAAAAATAAGTCAAATGGCATAGAAGTCCATAAGAAAATCATCCTACTATATTACCTCAGTAAACATTTTAAACATGAGTTCATGGTCTCAATTGCTAGTTTTAGTCGTCAATATAGACTCTGCATACATATTCAGGCTCAGTAGAATATGGAAAAAGATTTTGGTGTCGGAAGTGTTCTGGTAGTATTGACCAATCACGTTTGAGTAGGCTTTGGTTGAATGCGGTGTGTGGAGCGCAAAAGAGGTGAAACTCATTGGCCTAAATGCGGTCTCGGAACCCACCGGCTATCTTCTGACAATGATTTAGCTTTTTATTGGTTGTCTCTCAACTCCAACTCCAGTCTCGCATCTCAAGTTGCTAATTGGACTATAAACAATGAAAAAAGAACGTGAAAAACATCTTGGCCCGGATATCCGCTGGCTACACCAAAAACCCCTGGAATATAACCCCTTGTCCCCAGAGTCTTATCCGTCATCAGACCGACAGCCGATGGGTTCCGAGATTGTCTTCAAAACAGCATGATGTTCATTTAGTAAACTATGGCCCCATTTAGAGTAAAATAAACAATAAAGCAGGTTATGCTATAGGATGTGGCTATCTTGTGATTAAGGTTGCTACCACGGTTGCTACCAATTTTCACAGTGTGTTTTCAGTTCTTGAAAGTTCATTGTAACATTTTGGTTGCCTAAAAAAGTCTTATTCAGAGTTTGGTTCTACTTAGCTCCACCCTCTTGCATCACTTCTGGTTCCAAAAAAACAAGATGGCGACGGCCAAAATGCTGAACTCGAGGCTTCAAAACCGCACTCCACAGACCAACGGGCGATGTCATGGTGACTACGTCCACTTCTTATATACATGCTGTCCCGCTATGTTAAACTAATAGAAAATCTCATTTCTGTTAGTACTTTGCTCCTGTCGAAACTGCTCAGTACATTGTACGTGTTTGTCTGTTTTGCTTGTGACCCCTTACAATGAAGTAATTTCTCCTTATGAGCACTCGCCATAGGTTGGATCTCTATAACTTGTGAGCTGTTCTATCAAAGAGTGATCCATTCATTTGAAAAAAAACAACAAACAATAAGGCCTGAAAGGTTAAAGCTACTGTATTTGATATAGCTAATGTGTTACCAAACAGTTGGCTATTTACACATCTAGTAGACATGGTGCAACATTAGCGTTCATTCAGAGTTGTGTTTATATGGCCACCTGGCAAATGTAGATCTAAAAGTCACTCTCATTTTATCTCTGTTTTGGTCTCCACCAACTCCTGAGAAAGATATCGGCCTCTTTTGGTGCTAAATGATCCACTATGTTCACCAGTTAGCTGATAACTGTTTGGTCATTGGTCATTTGGTGTTGGACATCTAGCATACAGTCTTTTATTGTTTTCTCTGAAAACATCGGTGAGGACAGTGAGTCTGAACAATTAGTGATGCAAGTGGTCACATGTGATCCATTGTTTTTCAATTATGGTTTTTATTGTTTCCTTTGCAGACATCAAAAAAGTAGTCCAATGTATTTTACAGATGAATATTCACACAAAAATACAATAAAAATAAAGACTAAAACACAAAACAGCTGTTAAAAATAAACAGCAGGTACAAAGAAAATAAAAAAAATGTAAAACCTACATCAAAGTTAAAAATTAAAAATACACCAAAAGAAACCACAATAATAATGTTATAAGTTAACTATTTTCTCATAATCCTATCCCCGTCCTGAATACATCAGAGTTATCTTTGTTTATTTTTCCCTGATCTGTGTTATAAATTGGTATGTGACCCATTGTTAATATACAATATTGACTATAGCTGCTTTAAGACATGGCAAGAGTGAGCTAAAGCAGTAAGAGCTCCGGCTTTAGTCTGGGCTAAGCTAGCACCCTCGTATTTAGACCTTTTCATATCTTAATGACCCAATTTAAGAGTGAAATTGAATGTATTTGAGCAAAATGAATTATAGATTGGTGCATCCATTGCCAGAGAGCCACTGGAGTCATTTCTTTCAAAAGAGCAGTTGTTTACCCTTGGCTTTTTCTTCTCCTCTTAAAGTAGAATACCTGATCCTTTGAACTGATTGTTTGTTTAACCGCTGCTGGGAATCAAGGATCCCTGAGGTCTGAGTAAGTGTTGATCTAAGGTTGGATTTGAAATAGCCTAATGAGGAACTCTTTGGATAATTAGTGATAGCTGGAATGCTTGTGGATAATTTGAGTGCTTCGCCACCCCGTATGAGCAAGACGACGGGGAGGAGGGTGGATGATGAAAGAACAGAAAGATCAGGGTTAATGAAAATTAGCATGTCAAGTTAGTCCCTATACCTCTGTGTTTTCTTTTTTTCTAATCTTTTGTTCCTTCTTCAGATGCGTTATTGTTGATGTAATGGAACAATTAGCGGTGTGGTTCATCGTAGGGATAAGGTTCTGCTGGGGAGGACGGCTGCTGCTGCTGGAACTTCAACTAACGCTGTGGTAATTAGAGTCAGGGAGGTGTCTGGTGGTGAGGTCCAGCAGGAAAAGAAGAGGTGGCAGTGGGCCTATGGGGAGAAAAAGGCTGTCCCCCTCCTGTGACCACTCAGTAGTCAGCGAGACACCACAAACAAGAGCTGTGCCCAGTTCAGACAATCATGCAAGTTTGGACTGGTCTCGACTAAACCACCATTAATTCTGCTTTTGATGGTTTTCACGGTTGATCGGTCATGTACTGTATGTGTGATTGTGTGTGTAAAGACACATAGCCATGACTGGTGTTAGGAAAGATTTTTTAGTCTTTCATAAGATAAGAGTTGTCATTTGTTATTATAGAAGCAAACCGCACTTTTACAGTGTTATATATGTAATCAAGCCAGTGATGAAATAGCTCCAGAGACAATCTGCTCTGATCAGGCTGTTCTAATACACCGTTCGTAGCTATACCTATGGAAAGCAATGCATGAAATCAATTTGTATGTAATCCACAAAATCATGAACCACAAAGTATAAACGCCGCGTAGGGAGGAGGTCGGGTTGGATGTGTGGGTCAAAAAACACCAGTCTTTCGCCCAGGAGACCGGTGTTCATACCCCGTGTGAAACCAGAAGTCAACATTGATTTCTTTATCCACGTAACTTCCGTAATTAAGTTAGGTCACTTCCGGAGTTATTTTAACCCAAACCACAATCTTTTCCTAAACCTAACCAGGTAGTTTTGTTGCCTAAACCTAACTAAGTAGATAGATTGATAGATAAATACATAGATGTACTTTATTGATTCCAAATTGGGAAATTATTGTGTTATAGCAGCAGGTTATCCAGGCAATGTACAGGAACAGTAAATACACAGTATATATTTACATACATATACAAATATACATATCAACACTAAAGATAATATCTATAGTATACACAATATAAATAATATATTAGAATACGCTATGAATATACCAGACTAATACAACTTGCTTAGAAGATATAAAATAAGAACATAGAATAACAATGACATACTGTATACATAATGTGCAAGTTACAATGTTTGTTTTGTAGTATGTAGTTTTGTAGTTTTGTTTCCTAAACCTAACCAAGTTGTTTCCTATGTTTCCTATGTTTCCTTATGCCCAGGGCAGTGTTCATACCCTATGTGAAACCAGAAGTAGACATTGATTTATTTGTCATGTAACTTCCGTACTTAAATTGCGTCACATCAGGAGTTATTTTAACCCAAACCACGATCTTTTCATAAACCTAACCAGATAGTTTTGTTGCCTAAACCTAACCAAGTTGTTTCCTATGAAGATAACTTTTCGTAAGATATCATACGAACCGTTATATGAGAATACGTTGCTCTGTTACACGATGACTGTTAAAGAGAGCCGTGTAAATAACGATCGACTTCATGCCGTAATGATAAATAATATGTACAGAAGCAGCAAAAGAAATCCTGTGTAAACCAGATCTGATTTTTTACAACATGGCAAAGCGAGGGTGACGCCATAAACCTCATTTCCATCCCATTGTTTGTTTTTGTTTTGGATCACAACAATAAGCAGCGAGCGCTTGCCGGAGGTTGTGTTGTGGCACAGTTAATTACATTTTTTAAATTAAGGCTGTCTCCAGATCAACTTGGTAAAGAGCGACATTGAGAGCAACATCGGGTGTGAAGAGAAGGGACTGATAGGAGTTTACAAGTACCTGCGACGTGCAAGCACAGGCCTGCCGAGTGGTGAAATGTGATTAGGAGCTTGTGCTAAGCACTGTCTGGCCCCTCTCACCACTTTACTGCTGCAGGCTTGGGGCCATGCAAGTTGTTGATTGGCACACGGTTTCTTGATATTTCACAGCCACCATCTCCTGCTAGAATTGGAATGAGTGTATTTTCCAACACATCCATATGCAGACATATGTCTCTATCTCATACACCTAAAGTGGTGAGAAACTTGGACATATGCGGGCGCATAAACAAATAGAATTGCTAAAAGTGTTGCTAAATGGATGAGGGAGGATCGGATCACCAAGGGAGTCAGAATGGTACATTGACACAATAGTTGTGTTTTTCACTGGCAGTTGGAAATAAACAGAGCTTTTCCAGGGACAAAACTGGCCTTTCTCTGCATTAACTATGGGTATGGGCTTTTTATAAGGTTATTTTCCCCGTAGCCACACAAAGCAGCTACCCCCCTGGTTGAAGCGATTTGCTGTTCACAATGCCTCAGCTTAACCAGCTAGGTCAGGTCAAGTTGACTCAGACAATAGGGACTTTAGTGTCTCACCCACAGCACAGAGTGTCGCGGAAACAAAGCAGCTCGCTGCAAGTGGAGCAAACATTTCATAAAGTCGTGGCCTCAGTCTATAAATGTCCTGTCTAATCTGCTAGCTCTCGTCAAGCAGACCTTTTATCCATGTTCAGAAAAAAAGTGTTAAAAAAAAATATATATATATATATATCGTACCATATTACGTCCGGAAAAAAATTAACAGAAAATGTATTTTCAAACTTGTTCATTTTACTGCCATTTTTCTATGCGTATGTAAAAGAATAAGGTCTAATTATAGTACGCTTTGCCATTAAGATGCTACAGTGCAATACGAATATAGTGAGATAGCACTGCTTGATAATTCCATATTATCCTTTATCCACTTTCATTGATATCATACCATGATGATATCCAAATTCTGCCGTTCAAATGAATGAACCAAAATAATGATCCAAGATTAAACATGGAACAGTTTGCCTGGTGGAAAATAGATATTATTATCAGTATCGTGATACTAATTTTAACCATAATGCCCAGTGCTACAATGGAGAACATAGGAAGAGAATAAGCAATTAGTCGATTAATCAATTAGTAATTAATAGTCACTAATTCTGATAATCTATTAACCGTGAGTATCGTGAGTAAGTATGTTTTTAAGCAAAAAAAAAATATATATATTCACTGGCTTGAGCTTCTTGAATGTAATTATTCAATTTTTTCTATGATGGCAAACAGGATATCTTTGGGTTTTGGACTCTTGGTTAGAGAAAATGAGTTTGGGAAACTGTGATGGGCATTTTCCACTATTTTCTGTCATTTCAAAGACCAAAATATGAGTCAATTAATAAAAGAAACTGCTTAACAGATTATTCAGAGAATGGATATCATGGGGTTTCTCAACCTACCCTGACAGAAATAGTGTTTTTATTGTATGACCTTTAGGTTTTTCAGCACATGTAGACAATGTTATATCATTAGAGGTTGTCATTCTCTGTCGCTGACGTGCTCCTCTGAAAATGACTGGGGGGAGAGGCCCAATTATAACAGAACATATGTGCGATAATAGGGAGATAATTGCGTGGTGTTCACCATACCCATTTTAAGACCCAGCAGCTAACTCTCCACTCAGCTGCCGTATGAAAAATACATTCCAGCTCGCTCATTCTAGCCCGCCGATACTGCGGCGCCAGCCTCCAGTTATCGTTACAATATACAGTAGCTCTGATATCAGGTGCATAGCTATGAAATATAAAGTGTTACCACCATGCCTGAATGCAGGAATTTAAAAGAAAAATTCCCTGAATATATCACAGAGGCCGTATACGTTGTCCATACTTTATGGATGTGCACATCAACACCTACGGGAATTCATATACAAAAAGGTCTCGCAGCGGCATCCACAATGGCTGCATATAGCGGGAGATGAACATCTGATTTGTCACATTTGAAACGCTAATGTTTAAACCAAAAGGAAGAGCACACAGTAATGTGTTCATTCATCTGCATAAACACCACCTGTCCCGGCGCAGACAACTCCTCAAGCAGCGAAAGTTTAGTGGCAGCCTGAGCGCGAGCCAATCAGTGGGGGCCCAGCTGTGGTTTCACGAACCCGTAGCGTTTTTCAAGTGTCAGAAAGCGCTCTGAGTACCGTTGGTGGTGCTAGAGAGAGAATACTTTCATTTCATGTCATCCGCCAGCGAGACGAATAGGCGACACGATAACAAAAAGAAAAACAGGGTGTGCTATCACGATTGACATCCAAAGGTAATTTATGCTGGCCCTTTATTTACTCACGCAGCCTCCGTATACACACCGAGAGCCGCTCTTGAAGGCTAATTTGGAGCATATTTGGCATATTGCAGGCCCTCTCTCCTTAAGAATTTCCATCATTTGTCTCAGGCATGAGCAATGTGTTATCAAAATCCAGAACAGCATTGATCACCTCGCCTTTTTTTTTTTATTGTTATCATCCCTGGAACAGCTCCTTAGTGCCAAAGCTTTTGTTTGTTTTCCCTGTTGTTTTTTTCTACACTGATACTAGAACAATACTGTCAGTTTCTGTCTTGACTCCTTTCCAAAAGTGGAATATGGCATGTTCCTCAAATGGTATCTGTAATGAAAAGGAAAGCTTGCCTCACATGACACCTCTTCAGCTGCATGGGAGGGACAAAAGCTTGTAGTTTGTTTTGATGGTTAAAGAGGGGATGGCATCTGGCATCGCAATTATTTGAATAAATTACAGCGGAGCACTGATAAATGAAACCGAAGTGCTGTCACATCTTGATCAGATTATTTTTTTTTTTTAAAGGCGCAATTCTTTTAGAAATACAACCGCAATTCTCAGAAGGCTGTTTTTTTTTTAATTATGTGTCATCTGCTCCCTTTATTTTTTTTATTATTTGATAAATGCGATTCAATTACCTATTGCTTTTGATAAATGCAATCCAGCGAGTGGAAATCTTTCTTTTTCGACTCGGGGGTTAGCTTTTTTTCATTTTCCGCAATTGTAGTTTAGGTAATGGTCACTTCTTTCAAGTAGTCCACTTTCAAGAGAAGCTTTTAAAGGTAGAATTGTGGGTAAGTCGACTGTCACCACCAAAATCATATGACTGATCCCCGAGGAAGAAAGGGACAATTAGAGATCATTTGGCAAAGAAGCTTTCGATTGCTTTCACTCCCGTCTTATTTGGTCTTTTGTTGACCTCTGCTGAGAGCAAAGGCGGATTCTCTGACAACCGGGAGAGGGGCCGCTGCCACGCTGCTCTTTCATCTCGCATTGTGAGAGCACAAGTGCCTCTGTCCGCCAACCGCCTTAATCATCTTAATGCAACTGATACTGCCTGTTGTTATGAGCCTCTGGTCGGATTCAAAGAGGCCCACAGATGCGCGAT
>CAKALG010039014.1:0-16109 GCA_916700815.1 Helicolenus hilgendorfi
GCCACGTCAAAAAAGCACAGAGAAGCTCAGATTACAACACATACAGAGGGAGAGAGACTTCATTCTCTGCTCAGGTAGACAAAAATTATATTTTTTCATAGCAAATAGTTGTATACTGCTACAGTATATTAATGCGCTGAATATCATATAGAGCACTTTTAAAGGAATAATTCAGCATTGCCTTCTAGAAGAAATAATAATAATTATTGTTCTTAGTTCTATAAAATAAAATCTGAGAGAGATTAAGATGGCCTTTAAATTAATCAAAGAATATTTTGCATATTTTATAATTTTATGTCTTATTGTTCTTGTAGAAGTTGATTACTTTGCAATGGGGACATGGTGAAATCGAGCACTGTTTAAGTATTATCATTAAATATGGAGCTACAGCCAGCAGATGGTTAGTTTAGCTTAGATTAGTTTAAACAGGGGGAAACAGCTTGCCTGGATGCGTCCAAAGATAAAAATCCGCCAACCAGCATCTCTAAAGCTCATTAATTAACATGCCATATCTCGTTTAATTGATCTCTACACAAACAGAAATGTAAAACAATGACAATTTCTGATCTTATCAGGAGTTTAACTAGTTTTTACAACTTGTGCTGACAGGCACTCTTGCCAATAAGTTATATTTCAGGATTAATGCGCGTCAGCTATTCAGAAAAACTGAAATTGTATCACATTAACTCCCCGAACCATAACAGCGGTCTACAGAAGTCTTGTAAGATCACTTCTTTCTATCTCCACACCCGGAGATTTTTTTATTCTATTTTAAAACTTGTAGTCTTCAGCTCCAACAGACTTCAGACAGCTCCCTTTAAGCCTCATTTTAACCTCTAATCCAGTGGTTCCCTACAGCTCCCAAGGACGCTGCCTTGGACCAGCTCCTAGTTATGCTGCTAAAGGCCTAGACTGCCGGAGGACTTCTATGATACCCTGAGCTCCTCTTTCCTTATCCCCCTCTCCATCTGAATGCATTCATGTCCCAGTCATGCATGTTACTAATTTGATTTCTTCCCCAGAGTCTGTGCTTTCTCGTCAGAGCCTTGTTCTGCCCAAGGTTTCTACTTAAAGGGGAGTTTTTTTCTTGCCACTGTCGTACCTAATGTATGTTTCTGAGGGATCTCTTGTTGGATCTCTAAATTATAGAGTACACTCAAGACCTGCTCTACATGAAAAGCGTCTTGATCTTCATAAAAATACATTTTATTGAATTAAATTGAATTGAATTGCCAATATAAATCTGAAGGGTCTCAAAGTTATTGAGGGAGGATATATTTATTATTATATAATCTGGTATACATTATGATTTCCTTTCTTTTTCCATGTATTAATACCACAGTAATCATGATGTTAGAAACTCACCAGTTAACCTAAAACATCATTCCACAGATAATGTACCCCGGACCATAAATGGATCTGACCCAGATTTGATCTCCTTGTACAAGTTAATATAATGATTGTGACTCAGCTCAGCGGCTGCTGTGGGAGAAAAGCAGCAGAAAATCCAGACTTGACCTGACCCACTGTTTGCTCTTTGATAAGTACAGCCCAAAGAAAATGCCTGGGTAAATGCCACGGTAACTATGGTAAGCAAGCCTGCGTTACCAGTGTGTAAGGTGAGCGCGTGGAGGCTGGCGTGTCGGAAAACTGACGTCTAGTTGACACGAATCTTCAGATAAATTAGAAATATCTCTAGCAACATCCACACATTTCCCTGCTTTTGTTCCTAAAAACAATCAACGCAAGAGATGAGAACTCACCACTCTCTTTTCCCTGAAGTCGATGCCGACTGTGGTGATGAACTTGGGGTTGAACTTGTTGTCTGTGTATCGGTACAGGAAGGTGGTCTTCCCCACGCCGGAGTCCCCCAGGGCAAGGAGCTTTATAAGGTAGTCATAATCCCCATCAGTCATAGTGATGCCCGCAATAAACCTGAGGAAAACAGGCAGAGAGGCATGTTAACATTCAGAGAAAGTCATTGCTCAAGTTAACATAGGCATTCTGGGTGTGTGAGAGATGAATAGAAATGGAAGAAAATAGATGAAATGAGAAAGAAAGAAACACTCACATCAGAGTATGAGAAGTTCCGATGACTAGAAAACATACTCAGTGATAGGAAGGAGATGCCGTGTGTGTGTGTTGTTTACTTAGTGTTGAATTATGGGAGTGTGGTCAGAGGGTCGTCCTGACCAGAAATAGGACTTACTGGGAAAATAGTAACTGTGTGTGTGTCTGAGGATGGGAAAGCAGTAGAAAATGTGATGTATTTGTAAGAAAAGGTGCAGCATATAAACAAACTCGTACATACAGGTTTATTCCTGTACATTATTCCCAACAAAAATCAATCTAGGAGATGTATATTAGGGCTGTCAATCGATCAAAATATTCAAAATTATTATTATTTAATAATATTTGATTTAATATTTAATTAATTGCAAATTAATCTCTAATTTTTCGTATGTTCAAAATGTACCTTAAAGGGAGATTTGTCAACTATTTAATACTCTTATCAACACAGGAGTGGGCAAATATGCTTGCTTTATGCAAATGTGTGTATATATTTATTATTGGAAATCAATTAACAACACAAAACAATGACAAATATTGTCAAGAATCCCTCAGAGGTACTGCATTTAACACAAAAAATATGCTCAAATCATAACATGGCAAACTGAAGCTGTTGTTGCCTTATTCATAAACATTTAATCAAAATGGCTATAATTTAATGGTTTGATTCTGCAAACTGTCTTTTTTCTTTTTTTTCTTTGCCAGCACCCCATTATCATTTTATTAATATTATGAGAATATTATGAGACAGGCAACAACAGCTGTCAGTGTGTCAGTGTGTGCTGACTTGACTATGACTTGCCCAAAATGTCATTATCAAAAAAAGACAGTTGAGACCAGCTCAACTCTGATTAGTAGTGTCACCCCCGTCATGCAGCGACAAGTGTCGGGTGTCAGTTTGTAGTTTCATGTCACCGGCTTCCATTGAAAATGAGTTGTAGCCTGTTGCTGTGTCACTCGTAGTGTGAACACAGCATTACCAGTAGCAGAGCTAAAAATGTCTTGAGGGTGGTGTTTGAGGAAAGGTCATGGTGTGATTTAAATCTATAGGGCTTATCATCTGGGCAGCAGGGCTGTGATCACGAAACTTACTGCAATTCAAACTTCTTTAAAGCTGACTAATTTGTTCCGATGATGGCGCTAGAGGAAAGGTCACCAAAGTCACTGGGATTCATCTTCAGGGGATTATGAATATCAACAGAAAATTTGAGGGACAGCTGACTTGTAGTTGTTGAGAAAGCATCAATGCCAGACATCATCACAATAATTTGACTGAACTGGAACATGAGATCAACTTTCAGCGACGCCAGAGACGGTGCATAATAAGTCAGTGGAGATTGTATCGATAGAGAAAAGGAATGCAGTTTTCATGTGAAAGTCTCGAACCAAGTGTTCATGTGCCTGGTGAGTTGTAGTCTGGTGTCTGTTTGCCTCCTGGCTAAATGTGGTATATTTAGAGAGAGTATCACAAGACTCTAATTCACTCAGCTGAGAGGAAGCACATATAAACCCTGTGCTTTATTACAGTGAGGATGGTGATTAACCGGGAGCTCTGATCTCCTCACAATAACCTCACTGTACCTCAGACAGTGCGGTGACAATCAGAGTGACACTATACACCAACCAGACTGAAGCAAAGACACAGTATAATTCACCAGCACTAACTCCCTATCATATCTAAACACAATTAAGTTTGTATAAATAGCAGCTATTTGCAGTCATCTAGAAAAAGAAAGAGCAGCAGTGGATGCTAGTGCAGCTGGTGCACACAGATGTTACATTACATTAGTTCTACATTCATTTTTTTTAGGCGCATTGACTGTTTTTTTTCTAGCTATGTACCGCCAATCAAATAAGAGAGCTGAAGTGAAACCAGAAAACACCATTTCCCATAAGCCCTAGCACCACAGGTTAAACCGCAGCAGCTTGTGTTTGCCTTAAGAAATGGTCCAGAGTGATGTTCAGTATGTGAAAAAAAAACACTGGCCTTCTAATAAGGTCTGGAAAAACAGTCCTTATAACTCAGGTTTCATTTATTTGTGGGGACACTTTGGCACCACATGACAGTAAACTGATCTTTTCTTTCTTCCCTTGCTCTCACACATTTAGCATCCATCAGTCCTGGCACTGATGAAGCCCTCTGAGGGTGCGAGGTTGGGGGGGTGAGACGAGGAGGAAGGGTCGATCTCATTGATCTGTCGTCACTGGTGGTGAACCAGGAATGTTTTTAGTGTGATCAGTTGGTCAGTCATGATTCCCCGAGGGTGAAACAGTTAACAGCTGCTCGGTCAGCTGACGGCAGAGAACAGCACGACTTACAGTCACCTCGACAACGAACGCCAAAACAGAAACAAAATAGTAAAAGAATAGAACTGAAGAAAGGAGGGATTTATTTCAAAATGTGTTTGTTCATTTTCTTAGTAGTGGTTGAGGGGGATGAAAGATTTAATTCTGGGGCAACGGTCCCTTCAATACCTGGTAAAAATGTATCTAACCAACATCGACCAAATTAGGTCCGGCTGCCAATTCCTCCATCTGCGAATGCACTAGGCGAGTTATTATACTCATCTTCTATACATCTTTGTTCTCCTTTGATCCCCCAGTAATTAGTGTAGATGTACCGTACAGCATCCACTAGAGTATTATAGCGATCGGTTCACTAAATCAATGAACTATTCATCTGGAATCTAATCTGCTCCGACTCTATGAAAGACATAATGGACATATGTATGGATGGGAAATGCCTCTTATACGAAAAGACTAATAAGGACATCTTTCACCTAAAGGAGGATGTGCACAGGCTGAGCAAAAGCAAAAAGCTGAATTTCTTACATCACTGTTGCACAGGCCCAATCTATGGTTGACCTAAACTCAGCGCTGTCCGCTAGTCACACTGTCTAACACTGCCGTTTGCCACTGAGGTGACTTTGCGGTAAAGGCAGCTCAATTTTGTAAGTGAGTAAGAGAGTAATATTCACCCCCTTTTCCCAGTAACCTAGCATGACATGATTGTTATCAACAGTTTCATCACAATCTCAAGATTCATATGATACCACTGTATTTTCACCATCGTTAAAACTGAAACCCGCAACAGCCTTCAACTTACAGTAATATTAATGCCAGTCAGATGATCCACCGTCATGTGCAGAGGGTTAAAAGTAGGCCAAGTAAACCAAGAACTGAGAAGGAGAATAATAACTTTAAGATCATGGTGATCAATGAGACAGACAGAGTCTAATTAAAATATACTGTTGATTTCTTTGGTACACCTAGCTAAAACTAATGCAGTCTAATATAGCAGCCCAGCAATGAACCCTATTATTACTAAGTGTGTTAAAGTTGTTGATTCAACTTTGGTCATTTGGATGCTTTGTGCTGCTGAACTGTATTGCCTTAGACTGAGTGTTTGTAATAGTGAGCTTAGCCTCATTAGTATAAATGGTCATGATATTGCAGATCTTTTCAATTAGACTGCATTATCTTCAGTTAGGTGTACCCAATAAAGTGACAACTGAGTGTATCTAATAACATAAACGTATACCAACTAATAGAACAATTGGTTCACAGCTTTGCGACAATCAGGTTGTGGAGGACCGTTTCTCCCTGGTGTCTGCTTAACCCTCTATCTCAATAACAAGCAAAAACAAAAGCGTAAAACACAGACACATTAAAAATGCATGAGCCATCACACACAATCAGAGAGAGGGGAAACAAACAGAAAATAAGAGAAGCAAATAGAAAGAGAGTTTGTATGAGGACACAACATCAGAACGTCCATCAGCAAGTTGGGTTTTGCTCTTCCTCCTCTGTTATCCTTCACATCTGTGAGGTAAAGACAGATGTCACTGCTTTCCGTCAGACTGATTCACAAACAGTCTGCAGCTTCATAAACTAATAGAGTTGTGAGTTATGGTTTGTCCATTAAAAGGCCTGTGTTGTTTTGTGTTGTAAAATGTATCAGAACGTGTTTCTGGTTAAATGACCACATTGACACATACTCCTGTATGTTGACTAGGGCCAGGACGATACACCTATATTCCGATACTATCACGATACTTGTGAGCCGATTTGAAGTATTGCGATTCTACAAGTATTGCGATTTTATATTACGATTTATTGAGATTTTTGTTAATTTTTTTAACACTAGCCCGTGGGAAAAAGTTAAATCATACACTTCTAGGGACTTTTACTTTGGAAAATATCAAAATTAATACAGTATGGTGGTTGTGAATGACTGTTACAAATGGCTGTTACAAATGGCTCTTACAAATGGCTGTTACGAATGGGTGTTCAGTTGATTGCAATCTACAACGTAAGTCTTCCGTAACAGCCATTCGTGACAGCCATTCGTAACAGTCATTCGAATCAGTGTTTCAACAGACATTTGTAACAGTCATTCGTATGAGTGTTTTGTAACAGTCATTCGTTACAGTCATTCGTTACAGACATTTGTAACAGTAATTCGTATCAGTGTTTTGTAACAATCATTCGTAACTTCAGGGATTATTAGGTGGGCAACATGGCCTGATAATGAAAACACATCCATCTTGTGTTGTGGTGTTGCTTTTACAATCAGCAGGTTAAATCTTACACTGAACTGCTGCATAAATCAGTTCCAACACTAGAGTAGTCTACACCCCCACGGAGAAGCATGAATCCACCTGACAGACCCTCAGTGTAATTTACAGTGCTGTGCTGCTCTAAACACACTTAGATTTATTGCACACTTTGCATTCTATCAGAAAAACGGGGCAAGAAGAAGAAAAAGTGCAGATTGCGTGGAGTCCTACGGCACGTCTGCAGCAATGATGTACAAATATGACTCCATTTATGACTCCATTATGAGATGGGAATTCAAACATTCTGACCTTAGCAAGCTGGCTTCACCGAATAACTGCTTAGATAATGTAAAAGATTGGATGTGCCTTCACTATTGTAATTTAATTTTGACAAGACGAGGTCCTGATCATTTGTCCTGAACACCTTTTATACCAAAGACAGCCAGTCCTTGGAGGAATATCCTCAGATTTAGACTTCTATCATCCAGTACACAGGGAGAGTTATGGATACTTTCGTATAATTGCACCTTGATTATTGCAATGCCTTGTTTGTTTACTTGTCTTAAAGGGGCACTTCCTTTCACAAATGACGATCCGTTTACTCAATTACTTAATAGCACTTAGCAGAACACAGCCTTTTTCTCATACCACACCACCAAATCTTGGCTTCATTGCAACAGATTGGTGCCGGAATGAGTCCTGAAACCCGGAAATTAATTAGCATTCACTTCCTGTTCCCTCGTCTTGAAGTCAATGGGTTTTTTGAATGGGGTTTTAATTAGATGTCTGAAATAAGGTCTGTGGTTAATGCAAATTTAAGAGATTTTAACATGTTGTTCTACGATATAAAAATACGTCAGAAAATATCCCACTCATGTATTTGTAAGTTTTTACGTGTCTTAAAAAGGCGGTTGGCTAAATGAGACTAGTAAATGTCATCACGCCGAAAACCAGTCAGCTTAGTGGTGGTGACGTCAAGTAATGCGACCGTGGTATAGTTCGTTTATAGCCTGACGTTAGCTTTTTACTTCTGGCAATTGCAATCACACTTTAAAAATCATAAAAGTGGTGTTCATTTGTAGAGATTTTCTTGCTGAACAAAACTTGTAAGTGTCGTAAACGTTAGTTTGCCACGGATCTTATATTCTGCAATAATCCACAATCCCATTGGTTTTTTGTCGGGGGAACTAGGACGATGCTAACTACCGGGTTGGCCTACAAAAATATGTCATCCCTGCACCACTCTATGGCTAACCAGGTATAATGATCACCAACTTGGCTTAGCGTGCTAGAATGCTAACATTAATGCTGTTGTAATGCTGCTTATGTCCTGTCAGTCTTTTATTTTCCCAACTCTGAAAAGCACTAGGTGCTTCTTGCATAGAAAGTGCTTAACAAATGAACTATCATTATAATTATCATGAATTAACAGTAACATGTCTCTAAATAATTTGGGCTGGGAAAAAGGAAGCGGGACAGAGGAAGAAAGATGATTATTCACTGCACTTTCATGAAATTGTTTTTTTAATCTATTATACTAGGGAGAGAAAGACAGAAACAACAGCCTGTTCTTACCCCGATACCCTCTGTTACTCATTATCTACAAATTACTGCTGATGAGAAATGAGGGTGTATCTTTGGGGTTCATTAGATCTTTATACATAATGCAACCTTGATCCTTTAATTAAATCAATAAATAATTCATATCACTTTAATATGTTTTTTATCCAAATCCAAGTTGCACATTAAATGTATTCTCATAAGACCAGATGGCTTTGGGCGAAAGATGGCTCTGTTTTAGAGTTTATAACTGCACAACAACAAATTCGTTTTTATAGTCCACCAACAAAACATCAGATAAAGGTTTCAACATAATCAGTCAAATGTGTTTCAGGTGAGTTTTTAAATGCAACAGCACTAGATTGTACAGAGAAACGTCCCAGGAGAAGGTACCATTGGATCTTTTTGAAATATTTTCATTGTACTACTGGAAGCAGCAGGGAAGTGATTATAGCTTGGCCTTTTCTGTTTTAATTATTGATCAACACCGACAGGATTAATCTCTCTCTTCTCACTGAAAATGCTCACTGTGGTTTTAATTCCCAAAAGAGGAGTTAAATTGTTTTAATCAGGGTTTGAAATTTGGGGGAGCTCGGCTCTTTGACAGCCCTAACAGTAACAAGTACATGCATTGTTTCCTATAAATCCCTTGAGCGTGTTATGGCAATTTGAATCACACACTGGAATGGCGGACTATGCCACTAGCAATGAAGGATACTATATAAAGGGATATTATTGAATGTATAGTGGCGAAAAAATTGGGTTTGATATATTGAAAATCTGAGGGATTATAACTTCAGATAGACAATGATGAAGACGCATTTCAGTCAGTACCAAAAAAGCATTAAGGTTGATTGGTAAGTGCTGTTTAAAAAGTTTTGTTTCCCTAGAATCTAATATATATGAAAGGTCAGCAGACATTTGTCAGAGACCTTTATGTCGGACCGTTGAGGCCTCTGAATCATCTTAAACAGGTCAGACAACTGATTCGTTTTCCATCTGTTGGGCGGACTCTGCTGAGGGTCTTCGCTGTCGTTAACCAATCTATTCTCCAGAGTCAACGATCAATAACCGCTAACATGGATGAGGATTGATTGACCCTTGATTATCCAATTTGTCCAGACGACTCACCCCTCAGATTGTCCGAAACCTTTTAGCATTTCAGGTCCACTTAGCAAACCAGCGAAGCACATTTGAGACGGCACAGCAGAAGAAATCAATGAAGTGAACCTAAACAGCAGCTGGATGGCCTGCTGTGTACAAAAACTACAATTACTACTATTACTTCTTGCTATCCGTATAGCTGTCCTCTGCATGAGTAAACAGAAAAGGTGTTATCCACTCAGCCTTCTGTCCAGTACACTGGTTTTAAAGTGGGACCACAGAGTCGGACTACATTCATGAGTTCACTGGCTTCTGGACTCAAAACCAGATCAGATAGAATGCAACACACTGGACCCAGGTGTAAGATATCTATTTATATCAATCTGTGAGCCCCACCAGGGCTTCCTCGATCCCTCCTTAATCCCACAGCAGGAGGTGGGCTAACATCTGTACAGACAGCCCACACAGCTGGATCTGAAAGGTCGGCATGGATGTAGGAATACTGGGCGGCAGAAGTCTAGAGCAAGGCACTAACATTGGCAGGTTAGTGGTTCAAACCACTGCCTAGATTGACATTAAATGTCTCATGGATAGTCTTGGTCTCCAGGGGATGAATCCAAAATACCACAATAAGACCATGCTGTGATTTGATATCAAAACCTTTCAACATTTACAGTTTTCTGCAAGAATTGCATTTGTCGCCGATTGGATGGCGAGCACTTCTGTTTGGAAACTGCTCAGAAACCCCCTTATTGTCAATATAGCTGTGCCATACATCCTCTGAATGCCCTAGGTCTCTAGTTTGTGGTTGTAAAGTTTCATGAGGCTGTGAATATCCTAGAGGTCACAACAGGTCATACAGTGAGGTTAAGTTTTAAGAGATGGTCTCAATAAAATGAAATGAAATTTCACAGTAACTTTGAAAACTTGCTGGCAAAGCTAGAAGAAAAGTCAGGGGGTCACCAGTAAGATTCATCCTCTGTACAAAATAGAATATCTGTACAAAATGTCATGATGATCCATATAATAATCCATTTCAGTCTGGACCACTTTGGGGATACTGGTGTATCAGACCGTTAAAGAAGCCAATAAAATGGCCTACTAGTATTTTATTTCTTTATCTCCACTCAGAACAACTACACATAAGGACCAGTGACTGAACAGATTGTGTTTACAGTACTGCCGTAAAAACCTGTGACATTTCCATCTAAACCAATATGTTCTGCTGTTCTGTGGTTGCTTTAACACAGCAGTGGTCCAGCTCACAACATATCCAGGTCACAAAAGCATTTCTATTTGTTCACACTCTGGTATTTCTCTGCCGCCGCGCAAGAAGTGATGTTTTCTTTTTACCATTTAATGGTTTCTTTGCAATACAGAAGAATTATTCTGTAGTTCTCATGCGTAGTGATAGTGCCGCCTCCACAAAATCAAACTACACAACAGGAAATGCAAAGACGTTGCAGTTCCCTTTGTTTGACGTGATTTCTGGGAAGTGCAGTGCAAAAGAACCCTACAGCTCAGATGCCAAAAATGGAAACTGAAAACACAAAGGAGGCACTAACAAGTCGCACTTTAACAAGAGCGTCTTTCAAGGCAACCGCCATCTTCAAACTCTGAATGCAAAGCTCTTTCTGTCATGATAGAAATAAACAAACCTTTTCAAGTACAGGACCTAAATTTGACTAAATCCAACCACATGTAACCTGATCAAATACAGTCAGGGCAGAACACGGTTACTGTGGAATTCAAACTAATGTGGAGCGTTGGGCTGCAACCTGCAAGTCTCATGACTCCAATGTGTTTAGTTTAACCTATTTACATTTTACAGTCGTCAACAAACTGATGAAAAACACAACAACTATGTGCAGCAAATGTGGAATAACTGTAACAGGGAGCTTTTGGACAATGGTTTATCTTTCAGCAAGCCTCAGGAGTGCGTTACGGCTGTTATACCATGAACATTTATCGAATAATAAAAGAGAGAGGCTGTGTTTAAATCATGACTACTAAAGCTGCAAGACATCACACTTTGTCACGCCCTTTGGCGCCACTTTATTTTTGGCATCAAAACCACTATAGTTACCCTTGGTGTCACATTAGGATTAGACAACAAAGCCACTATAGTTAGGTTTAGGAAAGAATTACATGGTTTGGCTAAAAACTACTACGTTTGTGAAGTGATGATGAAATTGAAAGTTGTGAACACGGACACAGATGAAGAGCTGATTGTAAATTCAGATTCTCAGATTAAAATATTTCAATTGGATTTCAATTTCAACATTAAGTAGAGATTATATTTCACAACACGGTATTCAGTTGCTACTATGAGATTCTAATTATTACGGCTGTTATTTGCTTCCATAAAATAAAATCAGTACCAGTTCTGCTAAAGATGTGAAGCTGTAGTGCTCTGTGGCCACTGGCTTCATTTTACTATACTTACTACCCACAGGAAATGGTTTTCACACCAAACCGTCCACAACATCAGTGAAAATCTATTTTCAGGCAAACGGAACCACAAACCGACATGGTCACGTTGTGAATACTGAAAATGTAGACAATTACAACTTGTTAATTTTCTTATTTAAGAACAAAACACTGCAGATTTAACTTGTTGATTATATCAGATTTCAGTGCAAACTAAAATCTTTGTTTTTGTTGTAGTTTTTTTGTGTATTTTATGGATTTGTGCTGCTTGTTTGTTTATATATTTTATTATGTTCATGGTGATATGGCCCTGTCAGCGCGGGGTTAAGATTTTGGTAGTTGAAATCAATGAAAAAACTCCACTATACAATGTCTTTATCATGCACAAACACACACACACACACACACGTCTCTGTCCTCCGCAATGAATAGACAGAAGGGAGTTTTACACTTCCAATATGTCACATGCCTGACTCGTTAAACACTCAGAGGACAGTGGGGGGTGATGACTGTAATAAAAGACTTCTCACAAATAATAGGAATTATTTCAGCTATAAATTGTGTTGTTTGACACAAAAACTAAAGCGCACACTTCAGTTACTGCTATGTTTTGACACATAACAGTTTAACACTTTTAACAGTTTCTTGACCAAGGCTAAAAATGTGGGTCTTTTGGCGCATTGGTGCTGGAAAGTTAGCTTAAGTTATTTGCCTTTATAAAACTGAATTATTGAGAAAGTAAGCCTAGCTAGACAAAATAAAGCTGGTCTTTTTCAGGCTATTAGTATAATTGGTGTTTTAGGTAAGTAGTTTACAGCCTACTTACTGAGAGGATAACTAAACCCCAGTTGGTAACTCCAGGTCTGAAAAGTGAAGCCAATGCAGAAGTGCTTTAAACTTGCATTCTATCTAATAGAAGTCTATGAGAAAATGTTCCTACTTCTCACTTGATTTATTACCTTAGTAAACATTGTAAACATGAGTTTATGGTCTCAGTCACTAGTTTAAAGTCTTCGTCAATACAGCATGATGTCCATATAGTAAATGACGGTCCCATTTAGAGTCAAATAGACCATAAAGCAGGGTATGCTTTAAGGGCGTGGCTACCTTGTGACTGACAGGTTGCTACCACGGCTGGTTGCAAATAACCAAGATGGCAACAAAATACCGAACCGCAGTCCACCAACCAATGGGTGATGTCATGGCGACTACGTCCACTTTCAATACACAGTCTATGTTAAACATGGCATTTTTAAAAAGGTCCAGTGTGTAGGATTTGGCGACATCTAGCAGAAATGTTGCAACCAACTGAAACTTCTCCCTTGTGCCGAGAACTATGGTGGCAGAGTAGAAACGCAAATGTCCCTATCTAGAGCCAGTGTTTGGTTTGTCCATTCTGGGCTACTGTAGATCCATGGCAGCCGGCTCTGTAAAGAGCACCAGCTAAGTATGTGGATATAAACGGTGACAAACTATGATCTTCAATGCCTTAACAGCAACAACAAATCTTTTTCTTTTAGTGCCTCAAAGAAACATTAATATGTTTCAGTGTTTTATTACCACAGGGTGTTTCACATACAGTACTAGAAACAAACACATTTTATTTTCAAAATGGCTTCTGTATTTTTACCGTTATGCATGCATGCATGTCTGAGTCAAATATTTACCTCAGAATATCCTCTGCTATAAATCATGAAAGAGGAAATGCCTCTGATACGGGAGCAGGAGGAAGAGAAATTTCCAGCAAACAGAAATTTCACATAAACACTTTCAGTCTCATCCAGTGAACCCTGCAGCTAATTACTGTTTTCTAACATCTAACAGGCTTTAAATTACACTATTTCACCTCTGCAGTCAAACCAGTTTGAAGATAATACTGTTTAAACAAAACTCGTGGGCTTTGTTTTTCTTCTACGCAGCACAGAAGGCTCCTATCACAGAGTGTTAGACTTCCAGCCCAGTTCACAAGTCACATTCAAAAAGTTTTCAGTGAAATGAGAGTGTGTGCTGGATGATAATTAAATACACCAAACATCAAAGAAACCTGACCTGACAGGAGTACAAATCCAGCTGGAAATGTTCAATGCATTGTAATGTGTGGTAAAATGAGCTTTTAGAAAGTTAAAGACCTCACATTAGTTTCCTAAAGGATATAGCTAATCCAATGAGTAGACTAACACCAACAACGTCTTAGTCTGTCTCTTAATACTCTCTGACAACCATGCTTGTTGCTCTAAGCCCATTGGATCCTACTGAAAATGTAAATCCTTCAAAATGGCTCATAAATATTTTATTTTATTTTTAAAAAGGGCTCAGACAATCCTCTAAAAAGCTGGGCATTGTAGTTTTCATTAAACGTTACTCAAACAGGAGTAAATGGTTAATTTGATGGGGACTATTTTCAGTGGCGTATTAATACACATTTGGTGCTCTAGTGAGTATTTATGGCAGCAGGACGGCGTATTAATTAACACAGGCTGTGTTCATGGTAATGGTAATGCAACAGTGTGCCTAAACAATGGAGGTCTATGGGCTTCTGCCAGCCTGACCCTTTAAGGCTACTGTCAAATCACAATCCCTGCATTTCAATACCTTTTTGGTGTGAAAATTGGGATGCAAGTATTCACAGCAATCCAGTATTAAGCTCTGGTTGCACCAGAAAGTGGCGTATCTAAGTTAGCCTGTTTTTCCTCTCTAAATAGTTGGTTCTAAAAGCTTAGTAACGTACATAGTGCTATTACTACTTGCAAGGATACTTGACAAACTACTGGAGCTGGAAAGCTTACCGCTAACACGCTAGTCAGTTGTGAATGGAACAGTAGCTCACCAAGCTATCTAGCTTGTCAATTAACAGGGTAGCTAGCTCAGTCGCTAAAGGAACAATACAGTAAGTTCCCACAGGGTTTTCAAGAGACGTATTCGTATAATTCACTGACTCCTGTCTCATTACTTCTCCCCACAAGCCATTTTAAATAGTGCTGTGACCGAACCTTAAAGATATGACACATTTCTGGCTGCTGTACCATCTATAAGTAAGGGATAATGTACAGCCAGCTGGTCAGTGTTGTGAATAAACCCCAACAGGGCGATGCGGGATTATTTCACAACATTGACTCCCTAGCTGTACATTATCCTGCTTCTTATACGGCTACTTACGTAAGAAATTAACAATTTGACGTAAAAATGGTCTGCCAGAGCCCGACATCAGAATTGCGCCCATAGCAACGGTCTGTTATACATAGCAACGGTTTGCTATAAAGAAATAACAGACCGTAGAATGCCGTGATTGACCAATCAGAATCGAGTATTCAACAAAGTCATGTAATAAGTCTGTTCAAAGTTTATGCTTACTAAACATTTGCTGTCAGAGCCTCCCTTAAAGTCTCAAAGAAGCCAAAACGGTGCAAATTATTCTTCTCCTCTTTTCAGTGGAGGCTTCCTGAAGTTTATGTGTTTGTATGTGTCTTTCTTGATCTTTGCATGCATCATCTTGTCTGACTTACTTTCTTTTGTCTGTATCTCTTTCACTGTAGATCTACAGTTTCAAAAAAAGTGCTAAAAATATTAAAAGTATTTAAAAAGCACTTAAAAATCTGCTTAACTTTTTTTTGACGCTTTAACACTTATTTCAACAATATCATGAAATGTGCTTTGCAACAAGAGGACCCAGTATGTAAAGGCCAGAGGCTAAAGCTCTTATATTTCTTGCTATTAATCATTAGGCTAATGACTTAAATCACATGTCACAAAACAAAACATTTTTTTTTTTTAAAACAACTAGAAGTCAAACTGGTTTTCTGATATCAACACTAAGTTAATTAAATGAAGTCATGCCAAAACAAGTTTTAGTAAAAAAAAAAGCCGTGAGCCTCCTGCTTTCCTTCAGAACATCACCTCTATCATGAGACTGAGTATGAGAGAAAATCCCCGACCAGCTTACGTCTCCGCCGGTCGGCCACTCAGAGCCGACTACAAGCAGCCTGCATGATGCAGCCGAGCACAACAACACAGCAACAGTTATCAACTTGTAGAAAAGGGTGTGATCGCATTCCACGGCTACAAATGCACCAACTGTATTTCCTTGTTATAGTCGCTTTTTTGTTTTTGACTCTACAGTACATGTGCACACAAACCCTCCCTGTCTCTCCCAGATCGCCCTGCAGCCTTGTCACGAGCCCACAAAAGTCAGCAAACACCTCCGTAATGCAGTTGACAAACTGGCCAAACACACGTCCTGCTGAACGTCTGAGCTCCTTACCTCTCAGTGACTCCTCAGCTGATTCAACAGTGCGAGATCCAGAGGGAGATACGAGCCGTCCAGAGCAGCTGACAAGCAGCCCTGCATCTACACCCGCCGACCGAACGACCGATTGACTTGAGTGACTC
>CAKALG010039015.1:0-16866 GCA_916700815.1 Helicolenus hilgendorfi
TCCGTGACCACATTAAAGGCCTCTGTGCTGGGTTCACTGACCGACAAGGCTGGGTTAGAAGCTCCAGGGTGGGTCAGCTGGGATGCCACTTTTTCCCATTTATTTAGTTTGACTGCAAGTTTTGCTCACAGTTTTAAACACTTTCTCAGCAGACTGACTGAATTAGCCACTGTATGTTATGGGATGGTCTTGGAGCATGGCTGGCCTCTTATACATTGTACATATAATTCATACATATACATACATTTGCATACATACATTTTCATAAAGCAGCATATTTACCCACTCCCATGTTGAATCGAGTATTTAATACTTTAAGACAAATTTCCCTTTAAGCTACATTTTGAACAGATAAAAATGTACAATTAATTTACGATTAATCACGATTACATTTGGACAATCAAGCGATTAATCGCGATTAAACATTTAAATCGATTGACAGCCCTAATAAAAACAAATAAGGCCATGTTTACAATGACTGGTAGCTCCTGTTTCACACCACTGCTCTTGTTTTTCCCATAAACCCAATGCACCCTCTGTGTCTTTTATGTTTTAAATCATCTTTGCTGACGTACTGTATGCATGGCCCAACAATTATCACTAAATACCCTCTGATTGGTTTGAGGGCATTGTTAAATTAAATTAAATTAGAGCAGTGACCTCTGTTTGTGCATGATAGGATGCTGCTCTGACGGCAGTATCAAACTAATGAAGTGAAATGATAATGTATCCTCAGACTGTCTGGTACTCGCGGGGTTTACCAAACTCTTGTCGCTGGTCAGAAGTAATCTGATAGCAAAAACTGGCAAATGTAGTCAGTGTCGCAATCAGATGCAATCAAATGATAAGTGCTTGGATAACAGTTTTTAGGAATTTAATTGGAAGAGAAAGTGGATTTATAGAAGTTGGTAATCATTTCCTACAATTTGTCTCGAAAAACATGCCATTGTTGCTTTGTGGTGATGATAATAACAGTATTCAATCAATAGTCTTTCATTCACAGTGCTCTAATTCCATATTTATATTGGATATATCGGGTTCTGAAGTAGATAGCGTTGCAGGGAAGAATTTTGAGCAAGTGATCACTCATTCATGCTGGATTGCATTTTGGCAGCGACCTTCAACATCTGGCTATGATTCTATAATTTATCCGTAAGGCTCAGAAAGTGGCACGATGACATTAGTCTGCGTGTCTTTTGTGAAATATTTGGATCAAGAAGCTTGGTGACGAAGTGATTACTCACAGGGCTAGTTAGTGAACTACTGCTGTTAACACGCTAGCTAGCCAGGACATGTTAGCGTCAGTCAGTCACAATAACTCTCTGACCTTCTTTCTCTTCCTCTGTGCCATGTCATTTACTCCTTTATACTGATTGCTAACTGACTGTTGGCAATAAGAAGTTTCTTTTCTCAAGCTGTCAGACTCCTTAACATAGAGATCGCTTGAAGACTGTATGCTTAGTCACTACTCGACTCAAGATCAAATTTCATGTCCACAATTTAACTAATTTGTGCTCATCTCATTTCAGTGCTACTATGTGACTTTACTCTTGGTCTTGTTTATTACTTCCACCAAGCAGGTGATGCTTTTTTTTTTTGGTTTGTTTGTCAGAAAGATTACGGAAAAACTACTGGCCCAATTTTCATGAAACTTGTTCGAAGGGTGTAGTTTGGGTGAAGGAAGAATTCATAAAGTTTTGGTGCGGATTGGCGTTGGTGGCGGTGTGCGCTCTCCGAGTTACTTTACTTTTCTTTAATGTATATATTTAATACATATAATATTTGTTTAAATTGCTCTTGTATTTTTGCACTTACTAGTTCTACATTTTGTCAGTAATTATCTTGGACCGTGGTAACGTAGCATTTCAAGACATATTGTTCTTGCTAACTGCTTCATAATCGTCAGTTAGCAAGCTCGTTAGCTTGGTTGCTAACGGTTCACACAGTTTTTTCAAAAGACGTATTTATACCATTAACTCTAATTTTCGTCGACGTCTAATTTGACCTATTTTGTGGAGCGGTTGACACTCCCAAGAGAAGGCTAAATTAAAGTGGATGGTGACACACAGCTAATAAGCTACGACAGCTTCCCCCTTATGGACTCTGTGGCTCTCTGTTCCCTGAAAGGTCGACACTGTTAAGATGGCTCGCCATCGGTTAACAACGTCAATTTGTAGGTCAAAGTTCACCAAAGTTGAATTTGGGGAAAGATTCATGTAGAATGGCAACGATTCTCTTTCAATAAACTGATTTTGCCGCAGGACTTTGCTATCGTGGTCTCGTTAATGTGACCTTTATTAAAGGCATTTACACAATGGGAGCGTTTTCTTTTTTTCCGTGAGATCAGTTTGCATGTCAATATATTTTTTCGAACTCTTGTTTTTGTCATGAATACTTTCACACACAATGCTGCGGATATTACAAGGCGAAAAAACAAAGTAATTTTATTGCGGAACAAGGACGATTTTCTGATCTTTTGCACCGCGAATAAATGCAACCAATAACGTTGTGGGTAACTTATGAAAGCAACATGGAGGCTCCATATTCAGTTTCAACCTCCACAAAGGCAGCGCAGACCAGATCCACTCCTTCCGTTCTTACCTTTCACAGTAAAAGCCCCTAGATATGTAATATTAGCAGATGAGTATTTTGCATTTTCATGTTGTTTATTCGTCACGCCCCTGGTGAGTAAAGGCCTTCACACTGCATTTTTCTTCTCAGGTTTCCAGTCTAAAATGCAGCGTGTTACTGCTGTGTCAACACTATATTTACTTCTATCATATTATATCAGTTATTTAATTCATCAAACTGCTATGCAACCGCTTCAGTCTAGTAGAGTCCCACCAGTGACAGCCTGCGACCCGTTTGGGTCTCAGCTCCGCGGATTGAGAAACTCGACTCTGACATAATGAATGCACGCTGCTTTGGAAGAGTGATGAGCCAGTTCCTGACTGCACTAGCTCAGGGTAATCTGGTATGATACGCACACACACACACATATACGCACATACACACTGATACACACACACACACACACTGATACACACACACACGCAGTGATGTCAGAGTGATTAAATCACTAATAGCTTGCGGAGGAGACGATGTGACTCACACAAGCTCTCCATCGCAACTCCCATCTCTCACCCTCCCTCTCAGTACTCTTTCCAATACAGTTCTTCTTCTTCTCTCCGTCCGACTCCATTTAACTCATTGTCTCTTCTTTCAGTCCCCATCTTTTCTCTCTATCGTCCTTCTTTTTTCCTTCATCTTCCTCCAACTCTCTTCCTCTCCATCCTAATATTCTGCCCTGATCTGCCCCTCTTTCCTCCACATACATCTGTCTCTCAGTCATCCTTCCATCTCCTTTATTAATCTCTCTTTGCCCTCCACCTCAGCCCCATCCATCTTCCCGCCTGTGTCGTCTCCTCACTTTTATTCTTCCCGTCGCAGATATCTTCTCTGTCCCCCTCTTCATTTTACAGGATGATATATCATCCCCTCGCCGTCTTATCGGTCACCCATCCGTTCCTCCTCACCTCTTTTGCTCGCTCTTTTGCTGCATCGCTTCTTCTTACCACTTCATCGTTTGCCCTCCATCTTTATCACTGTTCACTTTATCTCCTGCCTCCTTCTTTCCTTTAAATTCTCTTTTTTTTCACCTGCATGTTATTGTGTACAGTGTCTATTCACAGGAGAAAATAGGGCTTAAGAAAGTGTGGTCTTAAAAGGTCAGCACAGGGCAGACTTAAAACTAACAAACACACACACACACACGTCTCTGCTCTTTGTATAAGAGGTGCACTCCATAGCTCCCGATTATTGATTCCTTCAGTGTGTAAACACATTGCCAATAATGCTTATTTTAGAGACGACTTTTGGGTTTCACTGGTCAGTAAATACAAATAGAGGAAAGAACAGGAAGTGAAGGGTATACTGGAGAGAGATACGCATATATAGGAAGGAGAGAAAAACGTGAACAAACAAATTGAAGGAAGGAGAGATGCATTAAAAATGTCCTGAGTTGTGCTTTTGGGAGAGCACAGATTCATCTAAGTGCATACTGAATGAAGAGAAAGAAGGAGGAGGCGGAGGAAGAAAACCTCGTTCATTTGACTGGCGTTCTTTTAATTGTATCATCTTGCTGTGTCCTCTTCCTCTGCACTGGTTTAATGGCACCCAAACGGAGAACTAGCGCCACCAACTGTTAATCTCAATATGCCTAACTTTCTTTTTTATATTATATTTATTATAATATATTAACCTTTAGAATTCAGCCGTATTACAGTCGCACTTGATGCACGGCCACTTTCCTCTCCCTAATTTCCCCTGATGGTCACCGATACAAACCTCTCACGACCTCCAGGCTCTAAACACACTTGTGCAGGTATTGTGATTGATAAAGAAAAGACAGATAGACCGACGAAGGGGGACATAGGAGGAGAGTGAAGGTGTCAGAGAAAAAAGATGAATAGGCTCAGGGACGGGCAGTAAATGAGAAGAGAGAGAGAGATGAAGAAAGACAAATGGACTGAGGAGGGGGTGAGACAGAAAGACGGACAGAGACAGAGTGGGGGGGGGTGGGAAAGAGAGACAGATGAATTGCTGGGAGAAAAAACAAGAGGGAGGAGAAAGGGCAGGTGAAGGTGGGGAAGGGAGAGAATGAGAGCAAATGATGACTGGAGGGAGGGAAGTAAAACAAATAGGACAGGAGGAGGATGAGGAGGAGAATGGCCTGTTGGCACCATGGGTGGAGAAGGAAGGAGAGAGAAAGAGGGAGATTGGTGGAGAGGAGTGGTCATTCTTCGTGGGCCGGGGGCAGGGAGAGATTTAGGGTTGGGTGGAGTGAGTGTATGTGTGAATGAGAGCCTTTGGCAAGCAGCCGCATGCGATCTTGGCAGCGGTTGGGATGGCGATACACAGTATATATATCCCACTGCCTAAAGGCCCTCACCTTGAGCCGCTAACGCCCGTCAGTCAAGCCAAGGTGTCATTATTACACACATACAACAGATTGTCTGAATTAGAGAGGACCACCGCTGACTATACGTTCATGTTTTAACTACTAACCTTTAACCGGTTATCACACAGTGGTCATTACAAACTCATGCTGCGCAGACAAATATTGTTCCACTGAACTTCATTTTAAGTTTCTTGTGTAGATCAAGCCCGGACCAGGCTACCAACTGCCCCGTGGCTCCAGCACTCCAGGGGCCTTAAATGCTCCAGGCTTACTGTGTGTCAAGTGGTTTGTGCTAATTTAATTGAAAATTTGCTCAAGAATACGCACCACTAAGTAAGTGAGTTTAATTCCGATGCATTCATTTAGATCCCCACCTTCATCATGGATGTCCTATGCCATGGAGCCCACACCTGCCAGCCAATTAGAATCAAGGATTTTCAGTGGCCATGGCATAAAGTTTTAACTAACATGATGGTGGCCTTTAGGCTGCATTCACACCAGATCCAGTAGTACGCCGAAAATGCAAGTCCTCCAATTCATTTTGAATGTGGGTGGTGTGTTTGGGCTGCGGCGGCCGTCGGGGTTGCCGGAAAAAAACAAAACGTCAAAAAGTAGAAACAGAATCAACTTTTGGAGAAACGCAGCCTGACATCACGCTGCTGTGCCCAATCACGTAACCAGCAAGTCGGTGAAAGAGTACAGTGGACATCCCTGCATCTCACTACCATGGGAGGGAGCCAAAAACACCTCTGGTACACAAAAGTAAAAAATAACGATTTGGGTAAAAAACAAAACACAAGCGCTTACCCAAACTACCAAGGAGTTTGTGTAACAGCTGACTACATGGATGCTCATTGGAGCAGTTCTGTGGGGAGTTTGGTATAGCGTGTTTCCTACAAGAAGCTCCAGCACGAGGCACAGTCCCTCCGTCTTTTCTTGTCTAGCTGCTGTGAAATGAATGAAGCTGCCTTCAAATGTAGTCAGAAAAACACTGAGAGAAAACAATAATTTTTAAATATATTGTCTGGTAGTGCTCCAAAAAAAATAACAGATATTCAAATATGAAAATTGATATTCTGTTGTATATATATAAAAAAAAAAGAGCATCACTACCGTTGCTGTCTGCCTCGCTCGCGCGCGCACTGAATGCACCTCATGACAGGAGTCACACAACGTCACTTTCATTAATTAAAAATTAAATGCCAGGTTAAGCATCACTCGCGCCGAGTTAAGACACAGTGTCATGGACATAATGTGCAAAAATAGATATTCAAATTATTCAAACCTATGTGTTTTTTTAGAAGGAATATTCAAATGTCTTTTTGACAGCCCTACCACACCGCCGCTCAACCCTGCATCCAAGCCTCTCCTAATGAATCTTTTGTTACTCATATTATTACACAGTAAACCTGTAAGCCAGGTCGTTTCAATATCAATAAAAAATCAATAACAACATAGTGTGACAGTTGTAAACTAGCTGAAGGGTCTCTCTCTCTCTCTTTCTCTCTCTCTCTCTCTCTCTCTCTCTCTCATTTATTTCGTTTTTCCCCGGTCTTATGTGATTTTCGGATAAAAGGACTGTGATGGGTTTCTAAGATATTTATAAAAAGGGGAGCATCAGATTCTCCATGGTTTCAGACATTTTTAACGAGGATGCCTTTCATCATTCAAATGGAAAAGCTGTGCTGATTGAATTCAGTTTCTGGATGTTTGGTGGCTTTTCCTAGACTACTTCATAGAAACCCAAACAAATTTAGAAATATTTCTTCTTGACAGAGCAGCTCATTTTTGCACCAGGGCCCCCTCGCAGGTTATCATGGCCATGGTGCAGAAGATCCCAACGTTTCTAAAGATACTTCAGGCTAAAGTTTGGGGAAGCGTGTGTGAACTGATGTACAAAGACATCTCGAAGCGTTTCATGCATCCATGAACATGGGTCTTGGATTTGGATCATATAGTTTCAGTGAGGAGCTGCAACAAGCTGATAAAGAATATATACGACACTGTCGGATAGTGTGGAATAAGATGAATTTACCTTTGACTTCTTCAACTAAACCAAATGTCCATTAACACGACACGGAGGCAAGTGAAACAGATGCTGTCTGTGTGTTGTGGCATTCTTCAAACAGCTTGCTTCTCCGTGGCAGCCCCCCCCCTCTATTTGACCAGAACATAAATATATGATGAGAAGTGTTCAAACATACATGAGAACAGACGAGATGAGAGAGAAAGAGAGAGGGGAGAGGGGATAAAAGAACAAGGGATGACAACAGAAGAAGAGGAAGTTCGAGTGCCAGTTGCTCATTTATCTCTCTCTTTGTGTGTTTATCTTCATCGCTGCTTGTTGTTCATGGTTTTTCCACCCCGTAATAGAGACGAAGAACGGATAAGGAGTAGTTAAGATTGAGTAATGCCTGGCTTTTTATCTGTTTTTCTCCTTTTTCGTACTCTTTCTCCCTGTCCCTCTAGTCCTTCCAGCCCTCCTTTTTCTCTGAAAATCCTCCTTTCATTTCACTCCCTGCATCTTTGTCTTTAATCTCTCCATCTGTTCGTCCCAGTGGACCCGATCCATCCTTCATCCTTACGTTCACCGGCTTGTTTCTTCAATTTGTATTCTTCTTTTTTCAATTTCTCTTTCTTTTCATTCTTTCTCTTCTCATCTTCTCATCATTTCCATCCGTCCATCTCTCCGTGCATCTCTCCGCTGTACAAAACTGATGTATAATTAAAATCTGCTAAAAGGGTTTGTGGAAGGGGGGAGAGCAGAACTGGCAGCCGTAACGTTTAAACAACTTTTTTTCTGAAACACAACAACAACAACGAGAGAGCAGGGTGGCCATTATGTGTCGTCGTCGTCATCACCATGGCAACCGCCTAATGACAGCTTCAAGCTTTAACACTGTTGAGCTAAAGACTCTGTGATTAGAGATACGTACGGTATGCTGCTGTGTACAAGGCATAAAATGCCAAGAATATAATCAAAATGGTTTAATATTGTCAAAGTTGACTGTAAAATATGCTTTATTGTTTATAAAAAATAGAGAAAAATAAAATGAACTGCAGCTGCAAAGCCAATTATCATTTGCTTTTACAAGCACAGAAAAGGTGATACTGTGAAAATCTGCAAAGCATTGTTAGCTCACTTTTCACAAGGTAACAGCTGCCTGTTTCTCATGCCTCAAGGACAAAATTAATCGCTTCCTTGTAGATGAATAATAATTATTCTAACAAGGCAGTTGTCACCTTTCGGGTGAAGACTCCCTGTTCCTTTATCGCATCATAACATTTTCCAGGACTGAACTTTACCCGGCGCTTTCCTTGGAAAGATGCAAAATGGCTGGCGACACAAGCTGTTACATAAACTATTACATAATGTCAAAGTGTTTGGTTCAAACCTCTGACCCATGATGAACGAGCCGCATCAAAAAAATGTCGGCTGACTCACAGAGTCGAGCGCTCTCGTGACGTCGGGCGATTCCCTTTGGAGGAAAACTGTGCGCTGTGATTCCTCTGTACCCAAAACCCTTTCATAGTTAGGCCCAGATTATGTTATACTCCTTTTAAATGGACACAAATTACACAAGGAGGGCAAAAGGTCATGGGGAAAAATAGCTGAGGGAGACTGGGTCTCATGTTATTGAAGTCATGAGCCTCAAATCTTCAGCTACGCCTTCAATCCCAACCCCCCCCCCCCCCCATACATACTGTCACTGTGAACCATACTCTGTGTATTCAGTATGCAAAAGAGGAAAAGGTGTTAATCATATGTGCATTGCTGTGAATGTGTTTAGGCTATATATAAAGTTGATTTACACACAAATGTAGAAGCTGTTGAATGAAAACCAATTTTGCATTTTTCCTTTAAATTTGAATGCCCTGCTTCTTTCCTCCCTCTGCTTCCTCTTTCTCTTTTGCTCCCTCTTGAAAACCGTTAAGTGCGGTCTCGTCCTCTTGAGATCCTCGAACACATCACATACATGGTTGAGAGGGAAGGAGCATATCATTTAGGACACATAGAGCAGCAGAGACGAGCAGCACTTTCTTGCTCTACAGCTGAAAAAATAAACATATTTTTCTCAAAATATGGCACCAGAAATAAAACAAATATCTACAGGTGACAGTTGTCTTTCATTTTTATGTGGCAAAACTCTGCCCCAGGACCAGTAACAGCAGGAGGCGCTCAAGTTCATTTGCATTTGAATTCTAACACCCAGGAGTTGGCCAGCAACCACCAGGTGACATCTGTGAGCGAGGTGTTTTCACCACTGGTGTGTTCGTGCTAGTCCTCGTCCTACAGTATAATTTACATAAATGTTTTTTTAGAACATAAAGAAAGAAATTCATTTATGGATGACATTTTGGGACAAATTCATTCAAAGGCCGGCAGAATTATTAGTTGTACATGGCATTTCTCTTAACCCCTAAAAAAAAGCACAATTTTTGAAGGGAGTCTGCGGACTCTCTCCTCAGGCAACATGCAAACAAACACAGGACTTTCACCCAGGAGACCGCTGTTTGTGTCCCGTGTGAAACCAAAAGTAAACGTTGAGTTTATGCTTGTTACATAACGTTGTTACATTTGTTAAGTAACGTTACGTAAGAAAGTGTGCTAAGGGTGGTTGTTATTTATTCACGCTGTTACGTTACGCTGTTACGTTACGCTGTTACGTTACGCTGTTACGTTACGCTGTTACGTTACGCTGTTACGATACGCTGTTACGTTACGCTGTTACGTTACGCTGTTACGTTACGCTGTTACGATACGCTGTTGCGTTACGCTGTTACATGACGCTATTACATGACGCTATTACATGACGCTGTTACCATACGCTGTTACCATACGCTGTTACATGACGCTGTTACATGACGCTATTACATGACGCTGTTACCATACGCTGTTACCATACGCTGTTACGTTACGCTGTTACGTTACGCTGTTACGTTACGCTGTTACATGACGCTGTTACATGACGCTGTTACATGACGCTGTTACATGACGCTGTTACCATGCGCTGTTACGTTACGCTGTTACGTTATGCTGTTACATGACGCTGTTACGTTACGCTGTTACATGACGCTGTTACATGACGCTGTTACATGACGCTATTACCATGCGCTGTTACGTTACGCTGTTACGTTATGCTGTTACATGACGCTGTTACGATACGCTGTTACGATACGCTGTCACGTTACGCTGTCACGTTACGCTGTCACGTTACGCTGTCACGTTACGTTGTCACGTTACGTTGTTACGTTACGTTGTTATGTTATACTGCTAGCTGTGACGTTATTATTTTAACCCAAACCATGATCTGTTTTTTCTAACCTTAGCTAAGTAGTTTTGTTGCCTAAAACTAACTAATCATTTTGCAACGTTAACCACGTGGCATTGTGCGTTTTTCTGCTGTTAATTTTAATGTATCATGGCTCATGGGCAGCTTTGTTTTGTGTTCTTCTTCATAAGTGTATTGTGTGATGATTTGGGGTCCGATTTTCAAAGACATGTCCGCGCAGTGTTGGCTACCGGAGAGCACCTCCTGCCAGCGAGTTCAGTTCATAAACTTCTCTCTCATCATTCTGCCTTGCATTAAGGCTGAGTATCCCCCTCCCTCCATCATGTCCTCCTTCTCTAGCGGCAGGAGTAGTAGTAGTGCTTACATGCTTTCTCTGCAACCTTCACGTGGGCGACAAGATCAAACCTCGTTAGCCTCCCAGTTTCTCACCAAACTCCCCATCTGTCTTTCTTTCCTCCTTCATCATTATTCCTTCTCTGTGTTACCTTTCCATACCTCCCTCTTTTTCTTCCTTCTCCTTCTTCTTACTCCCTTCCCTTCTTCCCACTTCTTTTCATCCCGTTAATTCTGTTTTGGTGCGTGCCATATTTCTCTCCTCTTCTTCCTTCTTCTTTTTTTGTATGTCAGCCTCTAACTTGTCTCTTCTTCGGTCAATCTTTTTCTTTATTCTCTCTTCCTTGTCTCACACTTGACTCATTCCATCCTCTTCTCCATCCTTTTTTTTCCTCTTCCGCTCCCAGCGGATAACAGTAGCTGCTCTGGATTACTGTACATCATACAGATTTGTGTGAGTGTGTGTACATGTGGTAATGTATGCATGATGTGATATGTGACATACAGTAGCTTAATCCTACACAATGTAATGCAGATAGGAAGGCATTAGCGTGCACGTATGTGTGTGCTATCCGAGACTGATGTATCTGAGGACAATATATACGAGGTGTATAAGTGACTTGTGTATATACTGTATGTGTAGGGGTGGGGGGGCGGAAGGGGGGATGATATTCCACTTCACATCTTCATGGTTTCCATGCCAACCATACGCCCTCCATACCGCCCGTATGTGTTTCAGATCCTAACAGAATTCCTCCCTTCCATCCTCTCTCGTTCTTCTAACCCTTCTTCTTCTCCTTCCTGTATGACAGCAGGGACTGTTTATGCTGTACTAACATGTTGGGCTGACGCTCTCTCGTGTCTCATTCATGGGTTTGAGTGATGAGATGCACTACAGGGGTGGATTAAGGCTGGATTTATGTTTCCCCATCAAGGTGTTCTGGCTGTCCCACCTTACAGTTATGCAGTGATTGGATTATAGTTCAGTTTAGGGCCCCATGTGTCATCCATTATCAGGTCATGTTCAAAATTGTATATGCATTCTGGTTTGCAGGCGGTTTGCCAGCGACATCACAGAACAGAAATCTAAAATCAGAACATCAATATTGTGTTGCAGTTACTTTTTTTTATTATTCATAATAAATAATAAATTTACACTTGATAGAAAAAGCCCCGATATTTTCCTTTATCATGCAGGTAGAAAGTCACAAAACTCCATTTAAAAATCGAGCAATTTAATTTTGTATTTCGAGGGACGAACATTAAACGCCTCATAAAACACTGTCTACATTGCAATCTGAACTGTACGTGTCTTCTTGTAGATTCTGGATTTGAAGTGACACATCAAGTTTCAGTTATTTCTCAAAATATCCAACATAGACTCACGGCAGTACGTGAAATAGTCCCGAAATTTAATCTATTTGATTATAGACACGAATTTCCCTTTTTTTCGTGATGCTCTTCACGACTTTCAAAAACATATTTTTCGTTTTTTGCATGACGCATGTGTTCATTTTTGCTCCAGTCTTTTCAAAATAAAACTACTTAGTCAGGTTAAGTGCTGTAACTTCAGTCCGGAAGTTACGTGACAAATAAATCAACTTTGACTTCTCCTTGGCGAAAGTCCGGTGTTTTTTCTTTTTTTTGACCCACCCATCCCTGACTTTCTCCCTATGTGGCATTCGCTACTCTTTATACTTCCCGGTTCGCAATTACGTGGATTACATACGAATTGATCTCGTGCTGACCATCAGGAAAGAAATTTGAAATTCGTGTCTATATGTACATGAAACAAAAACAAATTTTGTGACTATTTCACTGGGCTGAAAAATCCATCTACCTCTAACGTTGCACCATGTCCCTTGGCATACTCATTTTGTAATCTTACCTCCTAATTTTGATTGTTTGTGCACACTAATTAAAGTTTCTTACCTAAGTGTACCCAATAGTAACATCTGTAGCAGCTACACCATGTAAACAAACACCAGCTGTGCAGGCAGCTATGTAAGATTAGTCCCTAAAATACCCTGAATACAGCGAGAGAGCTCACAAGGCCCTGCAAATACAACCTCTTCTCATGATACCCTTTTGGGATGATAGTGTCATCCAAGTGTTTTGTCAAGTGTCAGAGGGTCACTTGTGCCCTGACTTTATTGAATTTCCCATGTGAGCGGCAGGGGAAACCTCTATCTTTTCTTTTTCAACTTCATATTCGTCCATTTCCTCATCCTCCACATCCTATCTTCTTGTCCTCCTTCTCTTACCTTCTCCCTATCACAGCCTACTCCCGCTTCATATCGTCCTCTGTCCCTCTCCTCAAGCCTCAAAATCATCTCATGCACCTATCCGTCTCTGTCATCCCACACACACACACCAGAGACGCAACTTTATTACTCACCACAGCTGGAGAGCACTTAGCACGAGTGTGTATGCGGGAGAGTGTGTGTTTTGTGTTGTTTGTCATTATGCGTTCCGTGATATCATCAAGAGGGGTAATATCTCTCCCCTTAAGAGCTCCTTTTCCATCTCTCTGGCTCTCTCTGTTGGCCTCCCTCAAATTGTTTTGTGGGTGTTGGTACCACTCAGATGAGAAGAGCCGAACGAAGGTTTTTCTTTCAGCCTGCCCACTCCTGTAGAAGTGTGTGTGTGCGCTTCAAAGACAGATCCAGACCAACTAATATCATTTGATCGTACCCAGCTCTGCTGTACGTTTCTGCTTCTCTGCACTTTCTACTATCTGTAAAAGCTAAAAGGCTGCTGTCGCTCAGAAATCCAATGTTAGCAATTTTCACACCGACTTATTTGCTTTTGAAGTCATTCCTGATAGTGTGACAGCAGACAGTGTGGAGTTGTGTTAACAGTTTTGGCGTTTTAGTAGAAAGTAGCCTCAGTTATTAGATTATCAGCATTACAGTTCAACAGAAAAGTCAAAGTTCAAACAAGGTGATTGAGTTTTCAGCCTGCTGTCTGAAGTGGATTCATTGGCATGGAGAGGAGGTCGCGTTGCTCTGGCTCAATCTGTTTGGCGTGGAGAGGAGGGTGGTACTGTCAAAGGACAGAGGGTGTCGTATCCTGTACAGATTGTAAAGCCCCGCGAGGCAAATTTGTGATTTTGGGTTATGCAAATAAAATTGACTTGACTTGATTAATGCACCATATAGCACCAGCATTAATACACCATATACCACCAGCATTAATACACCATATACCACCAGCATTAATACACCATATGCCACCAGTATCACCCATTGCTTAAAAGTAAGGATGCACAGTTTTGGATTTTTGCAGATATTTTCCGGCTCATTGCAGAGAACATCAAGTCTCTCCTGTAGTGGAATAAACATATTATTATGCCCACTGTTATCGTGATGGCCCGCTGGCAGATGCAGATATAAAACGCTGAGCTTTTCAAAATGTGCACCACGGCAAAATAGGAAAACTAGTTTGCATGTAAAACTTGCCATATTTATTTTTTATGTATGTATCTTGAGCAGCAACAACAATGTTTACAACAGCAAAGTCACTATATAAACTCAATAATATCTATCTGGAAACAGATCTAAAATGTCAATAAAATAAATAATGTTCCTGAGTGAAGTTGATAAATAATGAAGAACATAGACATCAGACAGTATCAATCATTTGTCTCAGCCAGCAGATACGTGGCAAACTAAGCTAAACAGTTTGACCACATACAGACAGCTTTTGTTTTAGCTTGTTTGTAACAATTCGCTTTTGGCTGAGCTAACACGCTGTGCTTGTGTGAACACAGCAGCGCTGGATGAGAGACTGCGGACGGAGCAGATTGAAATATCACCTTTCTACATGTTTACATTATGTTTGTGCTAGTTGGACAGATGTATTGATAAAGTATTGGCTTTTTACTCGCGAAAGGTTTCATTGCACTTAAAGTAACGAGCGTAGTTGTCGTGAACTCTCTGCTCTGCATAGAGTTTTAAAAGAACCGGTGTTCGGTGTTTGTCAATATTACGGTATTAATAATTTAGTCCCGGGGCCATTTAATACCGGGTATCGGATCCCATCCCTACATATCGCTGTCATATCGGGTGAAATGTTTATTTCTGGCTGATGCCGATACTTCCTTTTAAAGCTGTTATCTGCCGATATCGATGACGTGCTGATATCATGTGCATCCTTACTCAAAAGCAAGTGAAATGCTATACTGCCCTTCAAAGCCAAAACACAGTAACTACGTATGGTCAAAATTGCATGGAGACCAGTAAAAAAATGATTTTGACATCTGTTTTATCATAAAGATAAATATGCCATAGAAATGTTGAGGAAACATAATGTAAAATTTGCAGTTATTACGAAACAGAGTTAAAAACTGAACCAAACAGTGGTAATGTTGCTAAACTTATCCCAATAGAGTCGGACAGCGACAGCAAGAAAGAGCTATGTGATATCTTTCGAGAAGCTAAATGTACCAACGTTTTCCTGCCTGTCTCTTGTAATTGAAAAATTCAGTATGGCAGTGTTGTGTTTGTACTCAAACAAAAAAAAATCAGATATTGCAGGTTTAACCAAACAATTGAAAGTACTTGCGTTTGGAGCCCTCAGTTGGCGGTGCATGAACTCCATATACAGTCAGTATCATCCATCATCAAAAGCAAATTAAATGTTATAGGGTAAGTGTAATATACTGTAATGTGATTATAATCTCACAAGGTTTTGAACTGTAATCATATTACTTTAATCTTGTTTTTTTATGTTGACTATTACAATCCTGATAGTCAGCTAAAGAAGATCCTCCTCCTCATCCTCTCCATCTTTCTCCCTGTCTTTTAAAGAGTCGAGCAGAAGGGACGGCCGGCTTTGCATAAGGAAAACAACTGCCTTGTGGCTTGTTGTTCAAGTTTCAACTATAACATTTTTATGATCTCAGTTTTACTGTGTGCTCTCACAACTCTGTGTGTGTGTGTGTGTGTGTGTGTGAGAGAGATGGAGAGATTTAGAGGTTCCGCCAGAAGCAGAAACAGTAAAACTGGAGTGTGTAAATCAACCTCACTCAAGAAAATGAGTTGTTTGCTGTTGTGGTTCTCTAAGATGCTTTGTCCCACACACACATATGCTCACAGCAACTAAAATATGGTAGACTTTCAATGCCCGAAAACACACACACATACACACAATCTCCAGTGGCTGTAAATCAAAAGTAGAACTGGAGCCAGAAGAAAATGGAAAGTGATGGAGACAGAGATATAAAGAGAGTCCGTGTCCATTAAGTAATGCGGTGAGGTCTCAAGTAATCAAATCAAACTGTCGCTCAATCATTCACTTCCATAGCAACTTTAGGGCCACATGCAAACACACACATACACTCTGCGGCATTATAAAACTTATCCATTAAATTGATTTGCAGCCCGCTTGATTGTGTTTGGGGCTTTTTCAATCAACGATACCTTTTGTTGACCTTTTTTTTTCTCGCTGCTTTTTTCAGTCTCTATTTCTGGCAGTGCAAGCTCTGTGTTCAGTGAAGTTGGTGTATGTGTGTGTGTGTGTGTCTGTGTTTTGTGTCAGTCTGTTGACAGGCCGGGGCATTGAGGGTGCAGTCTGACAGAGGAACTTTCTGGGGAGCAGGTGTCAAAATGTAACAAGGTAGAAATATATCGAGAGAAGGCGAGACAGAGAGAGAGGGAGTGAAGATTAGTAATGTATTGCATTTAGGAGTGGCAGGTGTGCATGTCAGAATCTGGAATCAGTTTTGTACAATTTCATGGCGTCCTGCAAACTTCTTTGAATTATGGGTAGCGATGTAGTTATTAAGGAAAGTTAACGCTGCAATTACCAATGAAATTGGACACTACTCAGCAGGAGAGACTTCACCTAGTGGGAAAACCACTCAAAAACAAACTACAGATCTCAGTAAAAGTTAGTCGGGGTTGTGCACGATCATGTTGGCGAACAGCAATGTGAATGTTATTAGTTCTGCAAGTAATAAACTATTGGAAAAATTCTAATTTTTACCTGAAGGTCCTAGAAGCTAATACAGTTCATCCTGATATCTGTAACAATTTTAAACACTGTTTATTGTGCTTTTAACAATTCAATTTGTAAAAACTCAACTCTACACATGAGAGTTCATACAAAGTATACAAATTATAATTTTACATTTATAATAAACAATCTGTCATATAATACAAATGTACAGCTCACAGAAGAGTGTATTTCCTTATCAACAGAAAAAAAGTTATGTTTATATATATTTAATCACAATGAATGACACAGAATGATACTGAATAAAATAAAAAATGTAAA
>CAKALG010039020.1:0-15874 GCA_916700815.1 Helicolenus hilgendorfi
CAGTGATTCATGGAGAGACCTTGGTCTGGTCAGCTAACATTACTGCCAAGCAGCTGAAATATAGAGTGATATTGTGCTTTTAGCTGACGTGTGTCTCCTCACTGTTTTGAGCGATGCTCCTTCATGTCTATGTAGAGCGAGCACAAGCGCAAGCAACAGGGCGCTGACTTTCGTTAACTTAATGGCCACAGGTGTCGCTGTTAACAAGCAATTTCTGATTCTTACAAACAGTCCCTTTAAATAAAAAAAAAAAAACGCTTTACTTTTCTCATACCGGTCGTGCTGCAGCAACTTTTTTCACCTTCTGTCTGAAACTCTTTGTTAATGTCACATCGCTTCCATCTGTTGGACTGAATAGTGAAGTTGTAGACATGAATTACTAACATCACAACCTAATAATAGGACATGTTTATTCAAGGCACTACACGCTTTTGGTCCACCCACACAGGTGCTTTCACTTAATTTGCCTGATTAGACTCTTTGCAAGGACTGTGTGGGCATGTAAAGACGCTTGTGCTTGATAGACATCTAATGTTGGTTACACCTTATTACTACCGTTTCTTTTGGTTTGTGAGGTTTGGTGACCTTGTGTTTCCAGCATACATCCAGCCAGCAAGTGGTTGAGTGTGGGTGTGATAGAGGTCTTTAAAGAGAATGGGCCTTCTTCACCAAAAGCCAATTTGACATGTCAGATAAGGAATATAAATAATAAAGATGATGTTAACGAAGGCTGATTTCCATTTAGCTGCTTCAGTTTCAGGGTCCTGGTATTGTTCTTCTGTTTGTTGTATTAAATGTTTTCAGAAGTAGATTTTGGAGGATTCTTTAGAAGGAATAACAGTTTTTTGAGCAGGTAGCCATGTTGTTTGCTGTTTCAAACGGCGTGCAGAGAACCAGGCACCAATCGGGTGCATTGTCGTTGCTTGAAGCAGCCTGTTGTTTGGAGCCCATCCCCCTAGCGCCCTCGCCGGATCTGGTGGACATTAGTGGCGTTAGTCTTTGTATTTCTCTCTCTATGACTCACACACACCCATACTATATCGTCACGTAAATGCGCTTGCTTGCAGTTTGAGCTCTTGACTGCTGGTTGGCTAATAACTTGTTAATCCTTTGCACCATTTTTACTCCCATTTACTTGAATGGGTTGGAGGCAGAATGTCGGAACGCTGACTACATTGTAGTTTGGAATTTTGCATTTAACTTCACATATCCTTCACATATCCATGTCCTTTATTGGCGGTCTGCTGCTTGTGTTGAGTATTCTCTCTGCTTTACAGAATTATGGAATACTCCATATCCACTATCTCCTCTATGTATATTGACATTTTTTCAATAGGATGAAAGAGGCAAAGATGAGACCACCTTTCAGTTCTTTACACAAAAACCCCTCACTGAGAACAAGATCAGAGAACAGCTGATGCACGTACTGTACGTATGTATTTGTTGCATCAGTGTGTGTTGCCCTTTCTCTCCATCCAGGGAATCTCAGCTCTCTGTGTTTAATCAGGCACTAGACACAGACAGCCTGCCATGAGAGCAGCGACCCAGGACGTGATGCGAATCAGGATTCCTGATTTCCCTCACCCCTCGATCCGCTCTGCGATTTTACAGCCCAATACGTCAAGGTAGAACATTTTACAGTATTTACACTGTACTGCTGCTGTTAACTTCTGACTGTTATATATAACATCTATCTCTTTTAGAAGAAGAATTAGTCAATGGCACCATCAACCCAGAAAACATCATATTATGGAGCAGACATAGCAGATTGCCCTCCATTTTCTTTTTTCTTTTCATAATCTCTATCTGGCTCTTTCAGTCACACTCTGTCCTGCAGACACGTACAAACAGAGCATATAAACAGATCACTGCGGGTGTGATAAATCACCTCTGACTTCTGTTTGATGAAGACTTCAATGAGCAAGCCGGTTTTGGCCACACACACACACACACACACACACACAAAAAAAAGCCCAAAGGTGGATACAAAGAAAGAGAGGCTGTGAATGACAAAAATAAGAGTCTGAAAACAATAAAGCAGTGGAGACAGACATGGTAATGGAGGGAGACAGACTAGGTGAGAGAGAAATAGTGGATATAATGATGGAAGAGGTGCATGGGAAACAACGAAAGTGCTGGGGGGTATGGAGGGAAAGTGGTGGAAAAAAGATAATACATGAGGTAGTGAGCAGGCGGCAACCTCCGGGTTCTGCGAAGTGAAGCCAATGCAGAAGCGCCGTAAACTCCAATTGTAAGTCCAATTGTAAAGAAGTCTATGAGAAAATGACCCTAATTCTCACTTGATGTATTATTACCTCAGTATTTATAGTCCCATTTAGAGTCAAATATACCATAAAGCATGTTTCCAGTTCATATAAGTAAATTGTAAAATTGTGGTTGCCTAAAATGTCTTATTCTGTGTTTGGTTGTACTTAGCTCCACCCTCTCTTGTCACGTCTGGTTCCTAAAAAAAAGCAACATGGCGACGGCCAAAATACCGAACTCAAGGCTTCAAAACTGTAGTCCACAAACCAATGGGTGATGTCACATAGACTAGTGGTGCCTTTAAATGAAACTTGTGCGCTCTTGTTTACAACATGGGAAATCGTGTATACGATACGCTTCAAGTATTGAGAGCACCGCTGCTAAGCAACGGCAATATTAACATTACTGTCAGCATCAAGAAGCCACGTAGGCTAACAATTTAGCAAGCTAGCAAGTGGGTAACATAATGCAGGAAATGCAAAGACATAATGAGAGAGGAAGAGGATGAGGCCGTTGAGAATATCAACATTTTCCTGACATATTATAAGATTACGAAGAAAAACAATATACAACTAAAATTACGATATATTCACTTATTATGTACCGCAAAAAGAACTTCCATGGCCTCCGCCATTTCTGACGACGTCAACAAGCACGTCGCAACTCGTGAACTCAGAGTTTTCAGAAAAGTTTCACTTACGAGGTTGTGAATACCACAAGAGGGGGGGGTTTATATGGACTCGTCTCGTGAACACGATAAACACGACCCCATTTGAAGGCACCAAACACGTCAGGTGTTTAGCTGCATGTCTGCTGCGTTTCTGCTGATGCAGCTGCTGCTGTCAGCCCTTTCTTTCTACATAGAGTTTGCCTTTAAATGGCCCTTTCATTTCATTATAAATATCATTTATATCTATTTTTGACAGAGAAAGGTTAAGAAACGTCTGGTAATTTGTAAATAAAGGTAATAATCCACAATTGAAACTCCGTACTATATTCATTCATGGAGCTCTCCAAGTCACTGCATGTTCTAGAACACTGTCCGGCACATATTTCAGAATAAAAGCCTCGTATTAACAAATGAAGGAATTCTGTCCACAGAAAAAAACGCTTGAGGGCTTTTATTTTGAAATGAAAGCAGGAAGTGTTGATTTAAAAATAAGTCTTTACTTTTTTTTCATCTCCGTAACATATTCGGTAGACATGGAAACTGTAGTAAACTTGCTGGTATGATGTCAATATTGTCAATAGATCACCTTCACTGTCCGTGACATATTCTACAGATAGACATGGAAACTGTAGTAATGTAGCTGATATGATGTCAATATACAGTCAATAGATCACCTTCACTGTCTGTTGTTGCTGTGAGACGCGGGCGGCACGCGTAAAAAATAGGCGAGACCTCTATTCTCTAGAAGAGACGCAGCTGAGTGTGTGACGTGTGACAGAGAATGAGGTGAGTCCATCCTTTAAACACCTGCACCTACGAAGTATTGCCAAGACAAGTAGCCCGTGAAAGTATTCTACGTAAAAGGACAGATTACTCTTAAGCAAACGGATAATCAATCAGATGTAGGTTAAGACAGAGTCTGTTGCAGCTCAGATTGAAAGAGCAGACACGGTACAAAAAAAGGGAGCAGGATGGTGAAGAAAGAGAGAGAGAGTGTCAAAGAGACAGACAGTGGTAATAGGCTCTTGCTGGTGTCAGGAAACTCCTCTGAGACCTCACACCCCCAGTTTCTATTAACATAATGGCACTGGAGCATCAAACACAGTCTGCAGAATCTCCGCTGCCCTCAACCTGCTTCTCTACCAGCTTCCAGTCTCTTGGCTTTTGATTTTTAGGTCAAAGGGGCCTCGATGACTCATTTTTCCCACCATCAAACATGCACTTAAAAATGATCAACACACTTGGTTTGTCTGGTATGGATATTTATAGAGGCTCACAGAGTATTCATCCTTCCTTTTAATCTCATTGTATCCACATAAACGCCAACACTCTTGATCTTTGTGTTTTCTCCTCACTATCTACTCTAAATCTAAAAGTTTCTCACTTTGTTGAATTTATTGTCAAAACTCTTTGGATACAGAAGTTATCATTTTTTCTGTATGTGTGTGTCAATTATAGCTTTTAGTATTCAGTTAATTGACTTACTAGGTGATTCCAATTGTTCAGACAGAATGCGGGGTGATTGTTTGACGCGGTGCCACTGCATTTACAGTTGCAATTGGGCACAAATAGAAGCTAATTTGCCTGCGGTGAGGCCAAGAGGTGACACTGTTTTCAACTTAAAGGTCCCATATTGTAAAAAAGTGAGATTTTCATGTCCTTTATATTATAAAACAGGTTTAAGTGCTATATAAATACTGTTAAACTATCAAAACGCTCAATATACGGAGAAACACACACAGCCCGTATTCAGAAATTGTACATTTGAAACAAGCCGTTAGGGTTTCTGTCCATTTGTGATGTCACAAATATACAATATTTAGACCATTACACGGTTTTAAATGTAAACATTCTAAATGTGTCCCAGTTTATTTCCTGTTGCATTGTATGTGAATAACATCAGGTAACAGGAAGTAAACATGGACCCAAACTGTTGCCTAGCAACCCAATTCCTTTGAAATGCACTAAAACGGAGTGTTTCAGACAAAGGGTTAATACAGGTATATTTGAGCAGACAGTATGAGGGAAAACGTTTTTTTTTTAACATTACAGCATGCAAACATGTTCTAGTAGAAACACAAAATACAAGTATGTATAATAAGTATGAACCTGAAAATGTGCACGATATGGGACCTTTAAAAATTCATGCCTATCCTGGAGCTTTATGAATCTGCTTCATAAACATACAGAGACTGTGCATACGATGGCCGGTGCATTTGTTGCTATCCAGCTTATAGCTAATATCTGTACATTCGTATATGCACATAGTTATGCATAGCATTAAGTAAAAAAAATGCCTGCAGCCAAGCTGTTCCTTAAAGAGACAGTGTGTATGATTTGGTGGCATCTAGTGGTGTCGTTACAGATTGCAACCAACTGAAGCAGAGGACCCCTCCGCTTACCCTTCCCTTTCCAAGACTGCGGTAACGTGAGCCGCCGAGGCCATCCTACTTTAAGAGCAACGGAAGTCCGACAGCGAATGGCGCTACCACTGTTTTGCACTCTCGAGTTTACAGCAGTTTCACAAGCACATGTAGGAAAACTACATTGGCCTTCAGGTAACGAAAAAACACTAAAGGTTCTCTCTAGAGCCAGTGTTTGGTTTGTCCGTTCTGGGCTACTATGAAACATGGCGTAGCACCACGGCCATGTAGTTGTGAAGGGGCGAATTCTAAGCTAACAAAAACACACCCAAATTATGTAAATAACAAAAATAAATGGTCTCATGCTGCATTTTACAGATGATGTAAAACAAAGCTCAATACAGGTCAATATAACTGATACCGATCGGTTAAAAAACGCTTTGATCGGCCCTATTGGTAGTACCGCACCAAGAAACGTACACTAAAGAACACAAAGAAGCTAGCTGATGTCAACATGGATACAAACAATACAGGTTTGAATATATTTTTAAAAATCAGCTTTGCATATGGTTCATGAGGAAGGAAACAGTTTCAATTTGTTATGCCTCAAGTACAAGGACATTACATGTTCATGTCTTTACAAGAAAACTCCACAGGTGAGGTACGCCGCCCCCTGATTTTGTTAAAGGGCCCAATAGTCCCCCAAGTCTCAAATTTCCTCTCAGCTCAAGGCTGTTTGAAAATTTAAGTGTGAACTTTGTTGTGTTTAAAAAAAAATCAACAGTGAAATGTGAATATATTTTGGGGATTGGGAGCATTGCTGGGCTCCATAACAAAATCAAGAAGTGCGTCTTAGAGCTTTGAAACAAGGGGAACTTAAAGGGGGAACTATGAGTTTTTGGAGTGTAAAAATCTCTCGTGGCTTCACGGGTTAGTGAAACGGACAGATGGCGAAGGTTAAATCATTTACAAACCAAATAGGAAGGTTCAAAGCACAGAACTGGAAAAAGATGCGATGGGCACTCCCTAAACAGTGTGACTATGGAAGAGTTTGGCCGCGCCCCAGCAACAGAACGATGAGACTATTTTTGGGACCTTATTCATAGTCTTAACACCTCCAGAGAGAGGTGGGGGGGGGGGAGTGAAGTGTTGACATTAAAAAGAAAGTGTGTGTGTGCATGCATGTCTGTGTCGAAGAGAGAAAGGGAACAATAGTCAGGTGGAGGGAGACAGAAACTCTGACGTCAGAGCAGCTACAGCCGAGGGCTATAAAAAGATACCTCGCTCACAACAATGAATGATGTGTGTGCTTGCTCTGTGTGTGTACATGTACTGTATGTGTATGTATTGACTCAAATTGAGCACATATGTAACTCTTGGAAACGTTCAATCATTATGCCAGCTTGTGTGTGGTATGCATGTGAACATGTGTTCACATAATGTCATGTGTGCCATAAACTCCCACACAAACACATGCACCTGTGTTTGCCACTTTTCTTATGAACACGTTGTTTAATATTGTTGGAAGAACAGCTATAAGAGCAGATAATGACCCGTGTTCTTTTTCATAAAATACTGTGGAAAACCACAGAGCCCAAGGTGAGGTTTAAACTGCTGCACTGTTATGGCATTTGCACTCCCTGAAAACAACGTTTTAACCTTGAATTAAACAGCACTTAATGAATAAATAATCGCCGGCCTGAGCACAACTGCCAAACGCAAAATGTTGCCCCCTGCAATCCAAAGCCATGGATTGCATCACTTACATAAACAGATATCAGAGGATTGCCCCTTTTTAATTCATGTGATTTACAGTCTGATATTCAGTTTAAACATTTACATTTACATTTAACACTATACTGATTTTACACATGCAATTCAGTTTACCTGTCACAAGGGGTGCTACGCAGCCTGTGAAAACAGCTGTATGAGGTCTACTTATGCTCTGCAAGAGCGTGGTAAAGTTTGAAAAAATATTATATATTATGTGTTTGGTCGGGGCTTCACACTTAAAACTTATAACAGAAAGACAGTTTTAAAGACTTCAGGTGTGGAGTTTGAACAAAGTGGGCATTTGGGAGAGTTGGTCTAATGAAAGATACTATTTAGTCGCATTATGGCAAGTGTAATTCCAGCCTTTTTGAAGTACGACCCATAGCAGGGGGTGTCCCCGACTAAGAATTTACATAGTCGAATCTGATTGGTCGAGTCTTGCCTATCGTTGACTAACCGTTGAATCATGTTTTAGTTTTTTTTTTCTTGATCATTGATTCATATTGTCATGAAATTGGCTTCCAATTTCCACACCAGACAAAAGAGCTGAAACGCTCTTCTTCTTCCTCATGAGTACTCATGTTATTATGGGATGTGTTCCATCCATTTTCCCCGGCCCTCCGCCATGAGGGGACAGAGCTGTTTATTGATGGTAGGGGGTGGTATGTAAGTGCGTAGGTGCGGCGCTGTCCAGAGTACTGAAACGAAAAAATATTTAGCGTTCCGCCAGTGGTACGTTCGTATGTGAGTACTCTGATTAATAAATGTATTCTTTGACTTTGAAACAGTAGCTTAATGTTGTTTCCAAGATGCTGCTCCAATGGCCCCGCAAATTTGGATAGTGCAACTTCGTCCACATGGTGATTTATTCTCGCACACTAACGAGATTGATTGAAAGCACATGACTTCCTTTTTATCAACGGCAATAAGGAGTATTATTAATTGTCTGAAACGTATACTTAAATAGGCTATATTATTATTTATTGTGAGGAACCAAGCAAAATCAGATGTTCAGCACCCCCATTTAGCCTGAATGAAATGATCCTTTTTTTCTCGCCATAGCACCGATTATTTGCCGGAGAACCTGTTTAATTGATTATTACAGATTATTTTATTGTTTATGGACCAATAAGGTCCTAAAAATAATTATCAAATAATAATTAAGATAACTTTAAGTATGGGCACGGGCAATTAATAGTATAATAGTAAAAATTCCTACAAAGACGTGTGTGTGTGTGTGTGTGTGTGTGTGTGTGTGTGTGTGTGTGTGTGTGTGTGTGTGTGTGTGTGTGTGTGTGTGTGTGTATGGAGTGTGCGTGGTGTGTGCGTGTGTGTGGTCTTACCACTTCCGGGGGCACCCTGGTAGTCAGATCATGGATGGCCTTTCCAACGATGCACAAAGAGGAGAGAACGAACACAACCCCGAGAACTACACATGCTCTGCAGAGAGACGGACGGACACACAGACAGACAGACAGACAGACGGAGAGCAGAGTTTTAGGAGTTAGCTTCAGCGAGCGTGATCTCTTTGCTAAACCTGCCATGAGGAAGCTACGTGAAGAAGCCGCCTCGAGAGCAGTCACACTGTCACACTCCACAGTTCTTGGTTCTCTCTCTTGCATTTGAATCAGGCTAAAATTGTAATTTCTTTCCTGCTGCAGCGAAGACACAAACAAATGTTCAAAGTATCCTGACATAAACAGTTGGGATGATACTGGCAGTGGCCTTAGGCAGTCTGACAAACAAGGAAAGGTTTTTACCAGCCTCTATGAAAGATTAAAGGAACAGTTGAACAAAAAAATAAACTGATTCAGCCATTAACAACTCCAAGGTAACGTCACTTCTAGTTATTTTAACCCAAACCACCATCTTTTCCTAAACTAAGTAGGTTTGTTGCCTAGTCCTAACCAACTCGATCTTCTCCTAAGCCTAAGTCGTTTTATTGCCTAAATCTAATGGTGTTTTTTCATGTGAAGACAGAAGTTTATTTTTGAAAAGTCTGTGTGCATGTTACGAGCGTAAATTGATGCGTGTTGCTGGACATTCGTAGGAAAACAAATGGATAGGAAGATATCATGCCAACCGTGGTATGAGAATACACATGACACGGTCATGGTCTCGATGTCAGAAGGTTGTTTACAGTGTATTTGGGGCACTGTGTGCTACCAGAATAAACAAGTTGCCGTCACTTCCATCAGAGCGCTCGAGGCGGCACTTTATGATGTTTGTTAAATTAAATCAATACGGGGGATAATGAGGTTTTGTTTTGAGGGGTGGGGCTACAGGATGCTTGCATATGCATACTACCCTCTGGCAGCAATGGAATACTGTTAGATATTTGGTTATTCAACACCTCTCCATTGCTTGATCATTTACAGTCTCACTTCCTCTGATGCATCTGCTTGGCTCGAATCACAATACCTGTGTCCCATCTATCTCACTACAGAACAGAGACGCAGTATCTGACAGGTGCAGTGAGGTGGTGTTCATCCTTTACTGATTCGGATGGTGGTCGGTCACAGCGGAACTGTCACATTTCACGATTCATATGTTTGAGAAATGCTCTTCTCCAAGACGCACAAGAAAATTACTAAATTTTAGATTCAATCGAGTTCCAGCTATTAAATGTGGTAAAATTAGCATGCATCAACAAGACAACTGGTGCATCAACACGACAGGCAGATCCCATAGCTAAGAATATAATGGGGAAAAGATGGCATATACTTAAAAATAGCTAGTAAATAGAAATGCAGCCTAAATACACGCACTGTAAACCTGAAAGTCTCATTTGGTTTTATTCCTACATTCTTATTTATTTTGTATATATGTATTACCGAAAGATGCAACAAACTTGCATGTACAGTACCAACAATTCACCGCGCCCAAAGGAAAACAACCAATCAGACCAATCAGGTATCAAACTGTCAATTGGCATATGAATCAAGAATCGGTTACTGTAATGGCTATTTCTCTCCTCAAATGTGTGTATGTAATGTATTCCTGTGTACCGTCAGCTCTAAAATGAGAACATTTGTTCCGGCTGGTGGGCGACGCTTTGTTTTGGCTCAACTGATCTCAACATGGCTGCTAGGTCAGAAACTTTCTCATTTTACAGCTAAACAGTACACTATAAGATGTTTCTGACAGTTTTATAAAAATAGCTTTTTAATCATATTTGCTCAAAACTGAAGCTTTTAATGGTCCCGTCCAAGGCAAATATTTGTAGTGGCCAAATGGCGGTGCTACAACTTTTGTGTCCATCATGTGATGCCATTGGATCCAGAAAGACCTGCTCTACGGGCCCAATGGATGCGGGTTGCGAGATTCGAGTACTTTATTGCTCAGCAGTCGAACCATTTTGGCTTCATGTGCCACTGAGCAGCTCTCATATCAATGAACGGGAGCCCGCCTCCAACGCTGTATCTCAGTTCCTTCTTTCATCCAGTACCGTCATTTGACGTGACAGTGACATAGTTGGATTTAAGGCTGCTATTTCAGCTTGGATGCCTGGTGTCCGCCTCTGTGTAGCCAGCGGGCATGCATGATCAAGATGACGCTCAAACACAGAACTTCCAACACCTGTTGTAAGTTCCATTGTTTGAATAAAGCAAACAAACTGAACTTCCTTGTTCTCTCTGCCTACATAGCGTGGTGCAGGGATGGTATATTTTTGTAGGCCAACCAGGAAGTTAGCATCGCCCTGGGTTCCCTCAACAAAAAGTCAATGGTATTTTTCCATTGGCTTTTGCATTATTGTAGAAAATAAGATCTGTGGTGGACAAATGTAAAATAATCTCCACAAATGAACACCACTTTTATGATTTTTTTAAATGTGAATGCAAAAGTCAAGAGTTAACGTCAGGCTATAAACAAATTATACACAATGAGGCTGTAAAGGCGGACGAGGGGGCGTGATGACGTTTCGTAGTCTGAGTTAGCCGATTGTTAGCAATCGCCTTTTTTAAGACGTATAAAAGCTTCTAAATTCACGAATGGGATATTTCAACCCGATATCACGCCAAAGTGTGGAATAGACCCACCTGTTCTCTTAATACATCCACGCTGCCGTCTCTGTCTGTTTACAGCAAATAGGACGCATATCTGAAATGTCCCACTCTTAGTGTGTATGCATACATGTGTTGCGTGGGTTTGTAAATGTTTGACTACATATTAAGTACATAAGAAGCGAAGTGAAAAATCTTTTTTAAGTGCTCATGATTTTGTACATTCCAGTGTGTACTCTATGTGTGTGTGTGTGTGTGTGTGTGTGTGTGTGTGTGTGTGTGTCTTAACGAATGGTAGAGTGGCAGCTCGGTCTTTTATCCTCTGCGACTCCCGAGTGAAGCAGAGGTGCTGTTGTAAGACGAACGTCTCAGTGCCACCTGACAGCCACTCAATGGACTCAGTTTAGCTGCAGCTGGCCTGAAAGCTGATGGATTAACAGGTTTCTGTTTAGCCAGTGACATACTGTACAGTAATTGACCCTGTTAAATGAGGCATACATTGCTCCACTCCCTCTCAACCTTAAATTAAGAAATAGAGTTCCCTTAAAAAGTATTTAATCCATCCAGCTGGGTATGCCCAACATGTCTGGACCCTAATAAGACAAGGCTGCACACCCTCAGAGGTACCAGCAGTACCAGCAATAAGACAATATCCCAATGGCTGAAAGCTCTGACTTATTCAGCCATCCAATATGCCCCCTGAACTGCTTTTCTACTGGGAGTATTTCTATTTATTCATTCATTTTAAAATTACAGATATTGTATTTCTATCAGACAATATGGAAACACAATGGATTAAGTGTGGGCATGTAGACAATGCAATGTTCCGACCTTGCGAAAACACAAAACCTTTCTTTCCCCCACCCTTTCTGTTTCTCAGCTTTCAGAATGAAACCGCAAAATAGTTTACTTTTTCAGAAGAATAAAGAGATGGCACCAAGTCATTGTTTTGCAAGTCACAATTACGTCTCAAGTTTTTCACCTTGAGTCCCGAGTCAAGTCCCAAGTCCTAAACTTTGAGTTTCGTAATGTCATAATCTGCTCTTCTCCCAATGTAATTCCATTTTAAGCAACAGAGTAATAAATTATATTCCATTTACAAAAATCATGAATGCTTTTTAATATTTGTTAAAACAAGTATGACTTAACTTAATCATTAAAAAAGAAAATTAAGTGTCGACTTGCTGGGAATGAATAGCGTTAACCCTAGTTGATTCAGGATATAAAAGGAAAATAATTGATTTGTGGCACATTTTCTAAATAACATACATTTTAATCTTTTGCTTGGGCAGTGCTCATAGTGGGCCGGGACTCACCGGTATGTCGTACTATGGTGTCTTTACCAGTGAAACCAAGCATTAAAGCCTTAAATAATACCATCTCTGACGTAAACGTGTGACAGCATCAGAAAACATTGCAAAACTAGATCTGGTTGCATCTTTGTAGAAATAATTCAACATCGGTGATTTGTAGGAAACATGAACTCTCTCGCTTTAATGCAGGTGGAGAAGAGAAAATTGCATCAGACCACATAGATTCATCATTAATCAAACGTTAATTGAACTCAGCACGCTGTTCGGTACTCACATATACTCTCTGTGTGCAGAGTGCACAGCTGCTGCATTGCTGTAGCGCCAGAGGACAATGAAAGATGACAGGACATCCAGCGTGGCATCGAACTACAGCAGGAACAGAAACCCAGCAACAAAGGAAGAGAACAAAAAGGGTCTGAAATTGTGAGTTATTACAGTGGTTATGTCTAACTTATTACAATAGCTGCAGCATTGTAATGACAAAGAGCGTGTTTCAAAAAGCAGTTTCACAAGTTGTTATCCACCACCAAAATACAACACACACAATATTATGTATTATTTTTCAAAATGACATGGCATATATTACATGATACAAGTATCAATGCAGCTGACATGCGTGGATGTACAATCAGTGTTGATGGTAAATGTAGTTGATTGAAGCAATAAATTCCTCAGTGCTTGCTATATTGACCAAGAGAGCAGAGATTGCAGCTGCAAAATCAGTTCTTCTTGCATCCAGTGCCGTCATTTGACGTGACAGTGACGTAGTTGGATGTAAGGCTGCTATTTCAGCTTGGATTCCTAGTGTTCCATGCATGAGCAAGATGCCGCTCAAAAACAGAACTTCCTAAACCTGTTGTCAGTTCCATTGTTTAAATAAAGCAAAAAATGCAAAGAAAACTGAACTTCCTTGTTCTCTCTGCTTACATAGCGTGGTGCAGGGATGGTATATTTTTGTAGGCCAACCAGGAAGTTAGCATCACCCTGGGTTCCCTCGACAAAAAGCCGATGGTATTTTTCCATTGAGTTTTGGATTATTGCAGAAAATAAGTTCTGTGGCGGACAAATGTTTATGATACGTACACATTTTGTTCAGTAAGATAATCTCCACTAATGAACACCCTATTGTGATTTTTTAAAATTTGAATGCAAAGGTCAAAAGTTAACGTCAGGCTATAAACAAACTACACCACGGTCGCATGAGCGCGAGTATACACAACGAGGCTGTTAAGGCGGACGAGTCGGCGCGATGACATTTTGTAGTCTCATTTAGCCTCTTGTTAGCAAGATGTCTTTTTGTAGACATATAAATGCTTCAAAATTCACGAATGGGATATTTCAACCCGATATCACGCCCAAGCGTGCAATAGACCCACCTGTCCACCAGAGGATTGCATGTTGATGCCAAGTTTTGCATTGCAGAGAGACGTGAATAATAATCAAAATAATTACATAAACAAAGTAAAACCGTCACTACAAAACACCTGACAAAACGTCGTAACTTATAAAACACCTGTCTCAAACACCGGCCTCCTGGTTGAAAGCCCTGTGTTTGTTGGACCTACCCACAATAAGGTCTTTCTAAATCTTTTTATACTACGTCACTAGCTCGGAGCTTTGTAGAAAGTACAAAAAAACATGTGACAAACGTCATGTGACAACCCTCACATCATAACACAAAACGTGACACCGACACGCTTTCGTCCGATGGACGGACGGGTCTGTTACATGCTTTGCCGTGAGACTAGGCTGGATATTTACCGATGTATTTTCTATCATAGAACAAAATGTTAAAATTAAAATTTGTATTAAACACATTTCAGGCATCTAACTAAAAAAACATTAAAAAAAACATTGATTTCGAAACTTGGGAACCAGAAGTGCAAAAATGCGAACTCATTTCCGGGTTTTAGGACTCATTATACGGCCATCATTATACGGCCAAAGAAATGCAGCAGCGGAGAGAGGCCGAGGCTGCGGCTGCATTAGTCATGCAAGACGATATGGCTAGCGAGGAACCACCAGGCGTCAGAAGCTAATTCACAATGCATCCTGGTACATGTAAGCACTGCCAGCACGGCTCCACAAGCAAGAGAACTCGGTCAATACAGCACAGCACTGAGGAATCCATTGCTTCAATCGACTACATTTAGCATCAACACTGATTGAACGTTCACATGAAAGGTGGCAAATTTTCCTTTTAATAACGTTAACTTGAACAAAATAATATAAAAACACTTGATCTTATGAGCACTTCAGTTGTGTATCAATTCAGATGTCTCGGTGGTTTTAAAAGATCCAATGAATGCTTTGATATGGTGTGAAACATACAGAAACTGCTTTAAAAATGCATCGCATGACCGAGAGACTGCTGATGTTTTATTGCCGCAGGCGATAACCAGTATCAACATGACTCTGTGCTGCATTAGTCAGTAATCCTCTCTCAGAGAAGACTAATAAAGAAAGTCTTATCTGCATTGTCATTTAACTTTTGAGTCACATAACGTACCTGTAAAAGCTAGAAAGAAAAATATCAACTTTCAACATAGCAGCTAACGCTAGCGGCGATCAGCTGCTGTGATCTAACCCCTTGTTGTCTTCTTGCTACTTTAATAAAACAGCCATAGATAGCCAAGCACGTGCTAATTAAAACCCAATCTTTCATAAAGAGCTAGCACTGCAGATTATGGTTTATAATATTCTAATTACATTATGCTAATCACATTTTCCTTCACTGGCCTAGGGTATGGATGAATTAATTTTTAGTTAGTAATTACACTCAAGAAGCTTGATTTTGGGGAAAGCCAGCAGACAGGTGTAGCAGACACAAAGGGAATTTTGACATTCAACCAGAGTTTCTCTTCCCTGTTACCTTGGAGACAAAGGGACCAATGACACTTTGGCAAAAGAATTCATTAATAAATCACAGAGACCAAAGTTATGACTAATTGATCAATGCAAATGGAGGGGGAGAGAAGGGAGGCGGAACTCACGGCAAATCCAAAGGCTGACGGGCTGTGTCTCATGAATGATACAGCTGTGGAGAGAGAGAGAGAGAGAGAGAGAGAACAGTTAGTACTGATTGATTAGTCTTTATTTCAGTGGTCAGTTCTATGCTGTAGTTATGTGACATTTTAAAATCATTTAGTTGAATAGAAGATACTATATCGATGCCATGTTTTCCCAGTTGCATTAATCATGCATACCTGTATGTTTATACCTGCACATACTGTACAATGCAATCATGTATAGGCTAATAAACACGATGCGTCTTGTATGCAGAGAAACACAAGTTAATGCAAAATGAAAAAAACAATAACATGATGAAAAATGTACAGGATTTTAAGTGTTTCAACTTCATTTTCAGTTCCTTTATTGCTCCACTCTGATAGACAGGATGACAATGTTGAACATACATTAAAGATATTTCAAGAATATCAAGAGAAAATGATATCAACACCAGTGTGTACGCCAAACAAGGAATAT
>CAKALG010039021.1:0-16183 GCA_916700815.1 Helicolenus hilgendorfi
AAAAATAATAAATAAATGTTGTGTCAGCTATTGTAGTGAGTAGGGACCTAGTCGGGTTTTGGGGTGTGTACTTAAAGTTGACACATCAGTACTGTTATAAAATATAACTTTTTTAATCGACAAATTGAGGAATGGAGAACAATAAAAGACATTGTTATTCGTGTATATATTTTTTTATATTTAATTGGTTAAACCAGAAATTGCGCTACTTTCCAAGAAAACCATCCACATGTTCTGAAAAAAACAACACCTCGCATGTAAATGAACTATTGAAGCTAAATTGAGCTAAATTGTGGACATAAACATGTATGTTTGCATGGTGCTTTGCACATAATGACACTATTTGTTAAACATCCACAGTGTGTATCTGCAGTACGTGTTTATGAGGACAGCTGTGTCACATATGACTCCCTCCCTCTCTGCCACTCTGCTGTGACAGATGCATGCAGATTCTTGCAGCTGTGCTCTCACCTGTTGGGTGGGAGTTAATGAGACGTGAGATGTCACCAAAAAGGGGGCCTCTGCGGCCACAATATGCTGGGTGGCTCTGGTGCACAAAGGAGGCAATACATGCATGACACACTGACCTTGTTTGACTGCTATATTACTTTGAGGAATATGTAATCCCTTGACCTCTGCAACACTTTATGATTAAAAGATATAGACTCAGAAGATCCTCACTATGTACGCAGCCCTTTGACTTTATATATTATATAGTGACTGCTACACTTAATTCAAAGACAGCAAAGATATTAAGTTATAGGAGATTCTGACTCATATGGTGTTTTACTACATCTTTTTTTATCACTGTTAATGCCTGGATGAGATTTATTCTGATTCAGCTTTCCTGAAAATTGCCGCACAGCTGCTGAGTTTCTCTGCATGTTACAAAGCAGCTAATGACAACCTTTGTTGTTCAAAAAAACTCACCCGAAACTCAGCCTCACTCTTTTTTTCTCTTTCTTTCTTACTCTCTTTCTTTCTTTCTTTCTTTCCTTCCACCCTGTGTTTGGAGTGCACACAGGTTCACACCCCTAGGCTACATGACTGTGGCATATGGGAGGCACAAGTAGGAAAACTGTAAAAAGAGATGGAAAGAATGTGATGAAAAGAAGCTAACGAGGTGCAGGTATAGCGGACGGTATGAACTAAAAGAAAAGAGGAGAGAAAAAACACACAAGATAGCGAAAGATGAAAAGAGAGAAGCGAGGACGAGTGTTTGATGTGGTTTAGACGGCTTCACACTGATGCCACTGCACCCAGTGAACTCATTCTGCTGTAATAAAGTCCTGTTTGAAAATCTGTCATCAAGATCTTTTCTGCTGGTTATATACAGTACCTTGTCTGCCTCTTCATGTCAGACATGAAGCTTTACAAGAACGTTTTCTCTCTCTGAATCAATGCAGTACTGCAAACTACAGGTCAACTCATTTAAAGAAGCATTACTTAGAGGGGTAGAACCGGTAAAATGACCTGAGATCAATGCCTTGCAGCAGCAGGACTGTTACAGGGACTTCTTAAGGTTACTCCAAATTACCCGCCACAAGAGATGAGGCCTCCCCTCATTTCCCCTTTCTTCTTCCAGCTTGCCCTTCCTACCCCTCCATCGACTAGACTGTCTGAAAACATTAAAGAGAACCGTTCTTCAGATCTTTACCTTGTCTTCACAGTTCGCCTTGGATGTCAAAGAGTTCAATTTATGCACAGCTCAGAACATATGAACTTATTTATAAAGACAAAAAATTATTGCTGACTGATAGGGTGCTCACTTTCTCTTGCAGTGTCCCAGATCTGTCGTCTGTCTACCACCCACAGTTTGTATGATATCTTATAAAAAGTTAGTCCTCATTTTTCGAGCGGTTTCCTACGAATGTCCAGCAACACGTGAATGCGCATGTCAATTTCTGCTGCAGTCTTTTCAAAATAGACTTTTGTGTTCACAGGAAACGGCTTGGCTAGGTTTAGGCAACAAAACTACTTAGTTAGGTTTAGGAAAAGATCGAAGTTTGGGTTAAAATAACACCGGAAGTGACGTAACTTAAGTATGGAAGTTATGTGACAAAAACGACTTAGTTAGGTTTAGGAAAATATTGACTTGTTTAGGTTTAGGCAACAAAACCACTAAGTTAGGTCTTGGCAACCAAATGGCCTAGGTTTAGGAAAAGATCAACTTGGTTAGGTTAAGGCAACCAAAGTACCTAGGTTTAGGAAAAGATCGACTTGGTTGGGTTTAGGCAACAAAAGTACTTAGTTAGGTTTAGGAATAGATCAACTTGGTTAGGTTAATGCAACCAAAGTACCTAGGCTAAGGAAAAGATCGACTTGGTTAGGTTTAGGCAACAAAAGTACATAGGTTTAGGAAAAGATCGACTTGGTTATGTTTAGGCAATAAAAGTACTTAGTTAGGTTTAGGAAAAGATCAACTTGGTTAGGTTTAGGCAACAAAACTACTTAATGTTTAGGAAAAGAATGACTTGGTTAGGTTTTGGCAACAAAACTGCTTAGTTAGGTTAAGGAAAAGATCGTGGTTTGGGTTGAAATAACTCTGGAAGTGGCATAACTTAAGTACGAAAGTTATGTGACAAATAAATCAATGTGGACTTCTGGTTTCACACGAGACACGAACACCAGTCCCCTGGGCGAAAGTCCAGTCTTTTCTGACCCACCCATTCACCCCGACCGCCTCCCTACACAGCATTTGTCCCTTTTTATACTTCCTGCTTCACGATTACGTGGATTACATACAAATTGATTTTGCGGGATATACACAAATTACAGTGCATTACTTTTCGTTGGTATAGCTAAGAGCGGTGTATGAGAACAGCCCGCATTTACACACACTCTCTGTATAAAGAGGCCATACGGTTGTTTTGTTAGTGGTCAGAAAGACAATGTTAGGAACATCTGGAGGTCGCTAATCACTCTGCGGGCATCACCCTCTGAAATCCCCCTGGACACGCACCAACCCTGGAATCCCCTCTGAAATATGCTTTAATGAGCAATAATGCCACCACAATGGCAGTCCCACCTTCTGTATCTTAATCCTGGCTTGTGTGTTTGTCGGCTTGTGTGTGTGTGTGTGTGTGTGTGTGTGTGTACAGTACACCCTGATCTGAGTACCCATATGCTGGCTCCTTTGAACTCATTAATCAAGGATTGGAATAAGGGGGAGGAGAAAAAAGCACAAAAAAACCCCATACAGGATTGAACAGGATTATTCCACAGCGGTTGTTAAAAAGTATTAATTTAGCGCCTCTTCAAAAGATCATATTTTGTCAGAAAGATCACAAGCAGTGTAGCCCTAAGCTGGAAACAAAGAGGTGGGGTTTGGGAGCTGAGAGATGGTATCAGGGAATAAAAGAAAGGCCAATAGGAAGAAGGGGAGTTTGGTTGTGAGGCAGAGTGGGGAAAGGCGTCATGGAGCAATAATTCTCTGCTAGCAGACACCCAGTGATAAGAGAAAGTCGCATACACAGCGCCTTTAATAACACAACACCTTAACAGGTAGAGTTCTCACCACTTGAAATCCCCTGAGTCTATAAATAGCAAGGTCCAGGGACTTACATCTTTTCCCAGATCAGGTTATAAATGCCTGTTTGATTGTATTTAGAAAAATCCCCCCCGCCTAGTTGAATCCTTTCCAAAAGACAATTTAAACCTCAGCTGTAGCTGGATTTCCTGCTGAACCAAAGGTCAGGTGTAGATTGTTTCCGTCTCTTTTTTTTCTGCCCAGTCATTATGACATCAAGCACCACGTCAGCAACAATAATGCCTCTCAGTCCGCGCCTGCTCCCGCATGGCCCCTGTAATCTCAGCAATGCCGAGGGAGACCGAGCTCTGTAATAACAGCGGTCTTACCCTTATTGTTTACGGTTTACGCTCTCTATTTTTAGAGCAGCAGCTCTTTTTTTAGACCCAGTGACACAAATAGATCCAGTAAATCACAAAAGTGTGTATTGTGTTTTTAGCAAATGGCTAGTGATGTCATGGATGAGGTAGAGTGGCTGTGAGGGAGTAAACAGACCCTGTGGCTATGGAGGTTATTTTTGGAATCAGGGAATCTAGTGAACTTGTTTTTTACCACAAGGCCTGTTGTTATTCAGTCTTTTAGACAGAGAAAACTCAAATATGTAAATATGTATATATACCATGGAATCAGCAACAAATTGTTTGCTATCTGGTGTTTATTCTGCATTCTCACACTTTTCTTGAGCTTTTCATTGCTGTAAATTGACAACATGTATATATGCCTGGTAATAAGGATTATGTACTTAAATGCTTTCAATACTTTACAACTAATCAAAAGCATTTACTGTATGTAGATGAGATGGTGGAAATTCTGTCGGTAGGTTGTGTAAAGTAAGCGGATTATATTAAATGCTGTGGAGAAATACAGTATTAGCCACATACTGTATGTGTGAGAAGTCATGGGGGCAAAGTCATTTTCCTCATTGAACTTTTTATTTTGTTGACTTTATATATTTGAGGTGTTCAACCTTTACTTATTCTTCATCCTTTGCTTATGACAAGCAAAAGGTGTGACTGTGCTTCACCTTCATGCAGTTACATTCAGATCAGAACTATCCAGCCCATTCCCGTTCCGAGGGCGTCAAATACCAACACCTTGTCACGGCTGTCGGCGTTCGATACCGCAACACAAGGCACCCTTTTGTGGCAGTAGGAGACGCACCGGGCGTTCCGTTAACTACAATGTAAACTCACCCGCGGCAACAGTAAATGCTCAAGGAAAGTGAGAACGTGTTCAACTTTCAGAAGTGTCTTGCTAAAGAGCACCTCAACAGCAGCATCATCAATTCACTTTCCCCACCCGCACTTTCACCGTCTGCTCAGGAATTCAAACCAACTACTCAGAAGCAAAACCTGCAAATGTAATAGCACACAAAATAAAACTCCAGGGCTGTATGCAAGAATATTACTCCCATGCAAACAGACGAGGAGTCATATCGGTCTACGACTAGTATTGTGAAATAGAAGGGCCTCCTGTAACCCTCACTCGCTGAGCCCCACTGCTCCCCACAAATGTCATGTTACCACACTCTTTGCCTGTAATTGCTGTTTCACTCTCAGCTCTGTGTGTGGTAATCCGGCACGCTGAAGCTCCGATTCAGAGCAGGGCAAGCAGATCTATATAAAGAAACAGCTGATCTGCCTGGATTTGAACACACTACTGTTTTGAGAGCAAAGCACTTTCAGAAGTGCTCATGTAGCAATGTGATTTTCCCCCGATGAGGAGCCGAACTTTCACAATGACACACACAGGAGGTATAAGAGAGAGAAAAAAACCCAGAGCTCGTACAGCAGATTTGAGGCATGCAGCAAGTAACTGTTGCAGACATGTTGCTTCTGCATGTGTACAGATGATAATGGTCAGGAAAGAGTTACACATGTATATGTGCATGACCTCGTTCGGTTGAGCTTAGATCCTTTTTATGTGGTGAGTTCTGAAACATCTCTTGTGTGCAGACGGTATATGTGGAAAACCATATGATTAACTTTTTTTACTGCTTGAGCCATGTGACTTCCTTCAAGAATTTGCATGCTTTTATTAATGCACAGACACTTAAGAGCATGCCTAAATGCATGACTAGTATCTGGAATGTTTCTTTATTTCAATAAGAGGGAACATTGAATAATAAACATGCATTTCAACATCTGAACATTGTTTTGCATAGTTTATTTGCAGTTACATGTGCAATTTTCCTGGGTACATGCTGCGGGTTTGTACTCCATATCAATTGGGAAGAGACACAAAGGAATGCTGGACAGACTCGTGCATTTGTTCAGAGATTTGGGAAAGGTTGAAGTTGCAGTTGCTGCAAGTCAGAACATTTGTTGAACAATAATTGGTGTCAACAGGAAACCCAGAACTTTACTTGCTGAGTTGAAATGTTGAAATGATTTGAGAGAGGCTACTTTTGCAGATTCAGCTTTTACTTGACAATGTCAGGAGTCGTATATGGACGAATACCTCATTTTAATCTGAATCGTATATTTCTTTAGTTCTGTATAAATAACTTTCAGTGTTCATCATTTGCAGTAAAAAAAAAAAAGTAATGCAAATACAACATGCAGTATTTTATGTTTCTGTTTAGACATATTGTCCCAAAAAAATGACACAGTCCATCATGCACAACTGCAAAAACTCAAATACAATCTATCTCACACAACAACGGCACATTAAAGGGTAAAAATCTGCCACCTTTTATGTGGATGTCGAATCAATGTTGATGCTAAATGTGGTCGATTGAAGCAATAAATTCCACAGCGTGTGCTACGTTGACCGAGATAGCTGAGATTGCAGCTACAAAATCAGTTGTTCTTCATCAGATATTGTGCACCCGATTCGACTGCTTTCAGGCCATTAAATAGTCGCTATCAGTCGCTATAAGCACCATATATGTGGGTCAGTAGGGGCCTGCTACGCCTACTATGTTGTAAAAGTGAAAGTGAAACTTAAAAGCAACATATTCTAACATAAAACTAAATGAAATGTCACGTTTTGAACACAAACAAAAAGGATTTTTTAGGTTTAGGCAACAAAACTTCAACTTCTTGATGTTTAGGCAAAAAAGAAAAAAGTAAGTTTAGACACTAAAACTACAACTTTTTTAGGTTTTGACAACAAAACTACAGCTTCTTTAGGTTTAGGCAAAAAAAAAAAAAACTTTGTTAACTTAAGGGAAAAACATTGGGTTTTGGGTTTAAACAACTACGAACACAAAGACAACTACACATTGTTGACTTCACACAGGATGCAAACTCTGGTCTCCAGAAGTCACTGTCGTTTTCTTTTATACCTTCTATTGGTGATCTACCATGTGAATAGATGATAAAACCTACTTGTGGGTGTAGTAGACCCCTACTGACCCACATCTATGGGGCTTATAGTGACTAATAACGCCTATTTAATAGCCTGACAACAGTCTAATCGTATTTATGGGGCCACAAGGGATAGAATGAAAAACAGCCCTGGACTTTTTGGCTCAGACCAGCCCACCAAGAACCCCAAGTGATACGCCTGATACACCACCCACACAACCCACACAACCCACGCCATACTTTATGTAAACAAGATTACTGAACAATATTTATGACAATAACTTTAAATAGATGTAAAATAGAACTGTTCTCTGTGACACTTTTGGCAAATGTCATACAAATGAAGCAGAATAATGCATGGTTCTCTTCACTGTGTGACAGCCACTTCCTGTTGGTCCCATCTTTACAAAAGAAAACATTCTGCACCTTGTCACACTTCTGTTTGGGGTGGAAACTAAAAAAACCTATCTAGGTCCACTGACTTTGGCCTCCTACAATGATCAAAACACCGTGACTCCTTCCGGTGCTCCCGATGACCTGTCCGACTATGCAAGCCAGAATATACTGCTGAAGAAATGCAGTGGAGAGAGGCCGAGGCTGCAACGTCAGGAGCTTGCACTCATTCCATCCTGGTACTTGTAGGCAGTGCCAGGAATGTATTCCTTCTATTGACAACATTTATCAAAAGTGATTGGACCTCCACATAAAAGGTGGCAAGTTTCCCCTCTAAGGCTCATATCCAAGTGCCTCCAATGCTCAGTGCAGCTGCCGCGCTGCCTTGCCTTTGAACTACCTCAAAAGACAATTCAGCATCTAAAAGGCCGTCTTCTCTCTAATTACAGTGTCTCTGTATTATAGGGCAGGCATAGAGTTCTTAGTATTCCAGTGCCAGTGCTTTGTAAATGGTAGAATCAGAGCTGGCTTGAAACAGGAGCTGTTCTCTCTGGTCTTGATTACCCTGCTACTGAAGCTGCTGTCGCAAAGCCTCTTTTAAGCACGCTAATTGACCAAGCAGATTTTATTATATACAGTAAAGTCAGAGGGAGTACTTTCAGGAGAAGGGGAGGTTGTGCATGTGGAATAGAAAGGTTTTACCACCAGTGAGTGCTTTTATCACTTTCCTCAAAATGTAATTCATGCAGGAGAAAGAGAAAGACGAGAACTGCTCACGTCATATATGTTTTTTAAGCTGAACCGTCCTTTACTGTGATGTTTGCACGTCAACATACCATGTGCAAGAACAGATGTTGGATTCATTTGGAAAACCCTGCTTCAGAATTTAAGACTGGCAAAGCGAGAGTGGAAAAATCCATCCTGACATCCAATATGTTGACATGTTCTGTTTTGACTGCGACACCTTAGGGTCTCTAAAGAGTGAGACAAAAGCATTGTGACATCCCAGACTTCACGGCTTTCTCCACCTTTCTCTATTTTCCCACCGTGGACACAAAAAGAGGAGATGTAGGTTAAGATATCTGGGCCAATGCATAACTGTTCGACTGACCTGCTTCCACGCTCAAATGGGTCTAGATTCGATAAAAGCTCTCGTTTTGACCTACATCCACGTATACAAAGGTGTGTTACCCAAATTAGATTGGAGCCACACAGGAGGTGGATTGATTCGTATTAGAAAATAGAGCAGTGTCTTGCATTTGCACGCATCCGGAGTGTGCGAGATGAGCGCAATACAGGCGGGTGAGTCATTGTGTAGCTCTTGGTAGTTTTTTGTACCAACATGTGGATCGAAACCACTGGGAGAGCAGATTTTTAAATTGATACTCGAAGCACAGGTGAAGCTATTAGTCATGCAGGATCTGATGAAAAAGTAGGGGAAAGATGGAGGAGAGGGAGAAAACATCACATAGATGCAACAATTGTGAAAACGCCAACGCATGCACACATATACCTACGCACAAACACGTTCAGGCAGGGATGTGTGGGAAGTTTGAATAAGTGGCCTGCAGGATGTGTGTGTGGGTGTGTGTGTGTGTATGATCTTTGTGCGTTAGTGGGAGCTTTGTGCATGTCCGTTAGTATATCTGGGAAGGGAAAAGGAAGTGTTTCAGAGGGAAGTGGATTAACAGCAGGATGCAACAGAGACACTCTCTCACACGCCTGACTGGAGGTGAACAACACACATGTAAATGAGAGAGAGAGAGAGAGAGAGGGAGCTAGGGAGATTGAAACAGAGACAGCTAAAGATTGTCACTATCAGTGCTTTACATCAGTTTCATCAATAATGCTGCACAACAGCAGCTTCTTTTTGGATTTACCGTAGAGGAAAACAATGTCTTTCTCATGTTTTTCTTTGTGGTTTAAACAAGTCGCCCCTTAGCATAGAAAGACTTGAAAACAGAAGTGCAATGGCTTATAAATAGGTTGTTTACCGTACGTAGTCCCCCCGAGGTTAGAAGCATTGAAGTCAAACCAAAACTAATTCCAATCTATTTAAATGAGCATAATATACTGTACTTGTCTGCAGTTCTTGTCATTGCCTTTATGCCTCCACACGGCCAGAGGATTTATGTTTTCGGGTTGTCCGTCCGGACGCGTTCACGATATCTCAAATTTGCCAACAACGTCCACTTGGACTCAAGGATGAAGCGATTAGAATATGGTGGTCAAAGGTCAAAGGTCACTGTGACAAAACATGTTTTTGGCCATAACTCAAAAATCAATATGCTAATTATGCACAAGTGTCTAATAGGATAATAGGATGATGAAGTGATGACAATTTGGACAGACATGGATGCAAACTGCAACTTGACTGGTTAGCGGAGGTGTACAACTGCGAGGTGCAGGGTTGGAAATGAACTTTTTTGTCCACCTGCCACTGTGGCTGGTGGCTACCAAACTCCACCAGCCACTCAGTAGATTACCATTGTTTTTTTTGACGCCACTAACATATTTTACCAGCATTTGGCTGGTGGCTGGTATTAATTTCCAACCCTGGCGAGGTGGTAATTCTAGTTCAATCAGTGGAGACCCTGTATAGAATGAACAATAATTGATTACATGGTACATGATATAAGAATAGTGCAAATTCTTTGGCGATTAGACTCCATTGTGAATAGTATCTAAAAAGGGGGTAGTGATGCCGTGATGAGATTAGGATATATTCCCCCCTGGAGTCTAGACACTGGTGGTGGTGGTGGTGAAGGGAGTAGCTAAAGCAGGCCTGGGCACAGAATCTGATGAAGCCTGGAGGTGACGGGGTGGAGGCGGGTTGCATCGAATCGCACTGAAAGACAACTGACAGCAGCAGAGAGAACAGTTTTAAAATCTGATGCAACGATATGATTGGCTCATGAAGAGCGTGGTAGAATCTGTTTGGTTATCTAAGAGTGAAACACCCACAGTCAGCTGATAGAGTAGGAGCCAGTAGAGAGAGAGACAGAAAGGTTGTGAATGAGAGAGAGTATAAAGAGGGTCTGAACTTTCGCTTTAAGCTTCATTTCATTTTTTAGTGGTAGTGAAATAAACATAAAGCAATCACTGGAAACGAGCATCACGCCGACCTGTTTGCAATAACATTCATCAACTGCTGTCTGTCATCTGTCCTTTAAACCCACAAATCCATGCAGCATGGGGTTGTTTCCTGTCGGCGTCCACATTATTTCCTCAATCCCAACGAACTGCAGCACAGGTCACTCGGAAAGGGGCCAACAAATGACCGACTCTTACCGAGTACATTGGGGAATGTACTCAACATCTCTTCATTTCACATGTGCATTGAGCAAATCAAAGCCAGGATTGAACTGTGGAGGCCAAAAGGTCTGAGTGATGATTTAAAGATGTGTGTGGGGAGTGCACACATGCACACATGCACTGTTAAGTGTATGATTTTGAAATGTTACATGATAGAGATGCTCCCTTCTGTTGGAATACAGCTTGAACTCCTGAGTACTGTGATTTACTATTTAAAGTGTCAAAGCTCTTTCTCACCCACACAAACACATGCACACTCAGGTACATGCACACAGCCACACCGACTGCATTCCTCCGTTCTTTTTGCAGCAACAGGTTAAGATTAGATTTTGCTTTTGCTCAGAACTAACCGGAGGGAACCAGATCCTGCGTGAGCTACCTCTCACCTGAATACGTCGGATTATCTGTCTGTACTGCGGGGGACAGCCAGGAGAGCGTGAATGTAGGGCAGCCAGAGAAGGAATAAGTGCTACTTTAAGTGGATGACAGCACAGGAAATAGCCCCTAAGATGTCTCTCTGTTGTTCCCTGTATACTTTTCCTGGGAGCTTTATTCTGACTGCGGCTGGAAGAGTTTATTTCTGGAGCCCCGGTTCCTTTTTAAAGTGTCTATTTCTTCTATTTCTAGCCAAGCGTATCTCGTGGTTTCCATCTCTGGCTATCAGTGTTTCTAAATCAAGCACCGCCTGCACTTGTAAGAGTGTGATTGAGTCCACGCTGGTCCTGTTATAACCTCATGTGATTGTGGTTATGTAGCAGAAGTCATGCTGCAAAACATGAATGAGTGTGTCAAACATTAGTCAGCTACGGTTAGATAATCTGATTTTTATAGTCATTCCGATCTGCTAACCTTGTTAAACTATGTACCCGGACAGAACCAACTTGTAATTTGTAGATGCTAATAGAAACTGCAAGTTATGAGTGCGGGTGCTGTAACTCAGAGCTGTAATTGTTTGGCTAAATGCGAGTTTGGGCGGTTGCAGTGTCTTTGTATGTGACAGTTATCACCTATTTAACTGTATGACTGTCTGTCTGCATCTCTTCCCATTTAAAGGTTTGGTTTTGGGCTTTAACAATGCTCAGACACGATGGCCGTGTCATGAACAGATACTCCTATGAGTGTTTTGTCTGTCTTTGACTCACAGTATAGGAGTCCCTGCAGGGTGGAGAGCGGTTTGATTCAGACAGAAAGAGTTGGTGAAGTTGGTGGGAATAAAAAACAGTCATTTTTGAAGCGTTGACTGACATAGAAACATTATGATTTGGGATAAAAAACCCTTCAATTTGTGAAACTAGCCAACCTGGCCTGTCACGATGAAACCTCAGACTGTAGTGACTACACGAGTCTAACGTCTGTCTGGGCCGAGCACACAGGGATGCATGTGAATGGAAATTCAGAAGTGGGTGTGTGTGAACCATCTGTCTGAGGGTGTGTGTATCTGTATCCCTGTATGTGTGTGTGTGTGTGTGTGTGTACCCTTGTGAACAGTCTGTTTGCGGGTGTGTGTGAAGAATGAACTGTCAGTTACAGCAGTATGTGCCAGACACCTGTACATCGCCCAGTCTCTGAAATCAAAACCAGACAAAGCAAAAAAAAACACCCACTGACACAGGACAGCACGGGCACACACAGATGTAAACTGCCAGTGCATCAGTAAACATGTTTTTTCTTTTTTCTTTTTAATACAGCGAGACTTGGTGAAAAGCATAGAATTAGGCTTCTTTGTTCTAAATTGAGTGTTGAAAAAAAAAAACAGGCCTATGCATGCAGACATGTGACCACATGGCAGACATACAGAGCTCAGCTGCAGATTAAACATGCAAAGTCCAAAACACGAGAAGGATCGTTTCATGTTGGATTCTTGCACCCACACACGCAAACAACATGGAAAACGGTGACAGAGAAAATGCAGTTTGCAGCTCTGGAGGCAGACTGACTGAGCTAAGCTGCAGTGCCCTCAGCTGACTGAGCAGCTAAAGCTTTATTTTAAGGGCATGGCCACTCAGAGTGATGTCCTACTGCAGCCTATTTTAATAGACCAGAGTGAGACCTTACACAACCTAGTCTTGTTTACAGCTGAAGTCTGCACCCTCTGGATTATTTATATCATGTACAATTTTGAATGTTATATAATTCATGCCTACAGCAGTAGACGTCCAAAGCCTTCTCTTGCAGGGAGTCGAGCTGCAAAACCTTCATTCTGAGGAGTGTAAAGGGATGACAGATTGAATGACATTTAAGTTAGGCATACACTGTATGATTTTAGCCCGTTTCTGGCCTGAATGTTGTCAATCGGATGAATTTCTGACATGTCAGAAATTTTAGTCCGCCATCCACAGGCTCTTGCACATTTGAAGCAGAGCCTCGGGCCGATTCCCCGACGTCAGCGCCTTTTATCTCCTCTTTTTACAGTCATCAGAGCAGCTATCAAGATAACAATGTACAAACGTAGCTGGCTTATCTCCAATTCACTCTGCAAAATGGACAAGCCATACTGTCCACATCTTCCTAGTCACCTGCGAATCCATAAACCCCGACGACGTTTCAGCAGGATGACACAGGTGATCAAAGCAGCACATTTCTGCCTTGTTAGCATTGTGACCCGTACAGACCTCTGCTGGCAAACACACTTTACCTACCTCAGAGCTTTCAAACTAATCTTTATTGACAACGGTCAACAGCCAGAACTTTTTTTCTATTTTACACATACAGTGTGAGCACTCAGGTTGTGGCCGACGATTGGACCGTACAGTGTGAGCGCATAAATCAGGATCTTTGGCTTTACATCGCAAACAATCTACTTTTAGAAATGTTGTTGTGTAACTCCTACTGTAGGAGTAGGAGTTACACAACAACAGTGTATGCCCAGCTTTAGATTGATGCATCTCCTTTCTAAAGGTCTAGTTCTGACTTTAGTTGAAAGGCTCAGCATGCGTCTCCAGACCCCTGTTTTCCTGCTCCTTGTTTCTTTCTATCACTATCACCTTCTGTCTTGGATGATTAGATGTAGAACTTCTGCTAATGGGATTAGTGAGCCTTTCCACCTGCTACGGCATTATGGGTAAAAAGAAGCATCTCTTCAAAGTCAGCAGATCCCCTCTCTTACAGTCTTAAAACTCCATTTCATTAGCTTAGAGGAGCAGCTGAGGCTGAGGCCGTGTGTGTCGGACAGATAGAGAGAAAGGAGTTTTTTACTCGCCTGTGTGTGACAATGAGATTACAAGAGGGTGAAATCGCAAGAACAGGATTAAATATAATGTGATACTTTATTGATCTTTTGTGGTAAAACTCTCGTTGCACAAGGTCAGAGGTGAGGGTTTTAGGTTGGCAGAGATTCTGTGTTTTTTCAAGTCTGTATTTCAGCAGGACAGATGCTTACTCACACGAGAGGTTGAACCAGTGTCTCTGAACACGAGCCCACCCTGCTGCTCACAAGAGGTTGTGTTGTCTAACTCTGTTTCTGTGTGGGTTCTGCGATGTCTGTGGTCGACATCAGGGCCACCTGCAATCTTAGACCCTTAAAGACTGAGTCTAACCACCCAGCCTGTCTGTGAGAACCAGAGCGAGGAGAGCACAATGCTGTAATCCGACATTATTGCAGATGAACCAAGAGGCACACAGACCCAGACTTACCGCTCTCCTCCTACACACAAACACACACATGCATACAAAAAGGTTCCCCCTGTGGCTTTGCAAATCACAAACAGGCCCACATGAGTCCCTTCTCAGAAACACCTGCACACAGACGCACCACAAAAACAAGTGGCCACTCTCCCATGTGTCCAACTAGACAGGAGCAGTATTATTATATATATTACTGAACATATTTCTCAAATGTCAAGATGTGTTTGGTAATAATGGATGCACATTTGGAGTGTCTTAGTTGAATGGTTCACAGGGGAGGAGGAATAAACTCCATACTCTGTATAGATGAGGCTGTATCATATGTCCTGTTTATGCAGAAGCCAAAGTTGCACAATGAATAAGTGGTATTCTCCCTCCAGCTACTGAGTTAGGCAGAAAAACATATTCAAGAGGAAAACAGATTGTGTAAGCTGTGTGATCTGGTAGATAAGGAAAACTACTCTACTTTTCCTCTGAGTGGTATCGTACTGTACAAACTATGATGATTTAAAGCTGCAGTGGGTAAAAATGATTCAGCAAATATGATTCAAATGATTTTATAAAACGGTCACTATATCCTGACAGTAGTGCATGAGACAGGTAATCTGAAAAACTCATGTGCTTCTGTGTCCTCCGGTGCTCCTAATGGCATTTGCAAGGTTTCACAGACCGGAGGAAAACAACCAATCAGAGCTGAGCTGGAGCCTGCCATCTCTGAGCAGCTGTCAATCACTCACAAACTCTGACCAAACGGTCAAACTAGGCAGCGCTGATCAAATTTCTCATTTTAAAGCTAAACAGTAGACTACAAGATGTTACAGTAACAGAATATTGATTCATATTTGATCAGCGCTGCCTAGTTTGACCGTTTAATCAGAGTTTGCGAGTGATTGACAGCTGTCTCCGTTGAACAGCTAATAGGAACGCTCTCTCTCCTGTGATTGGTCAAAGTCTCTTGTCATTGGTTAGATTTTCTAAAGCCTGACAACAGAGCCATGAGGAGGTGCAGAAGTTTATGGAATTTTTGGCAAATGATGCCAAAAACATTCTGCCTACTGCAGGTTTAAGAGTGCCAACTTCTCCTGAAATAGTTGAATCAAATATTGAAGCAGTTGTTTAGTTTTAATGTGTTTAACTTTGTCTGGGAAAGAAAGCAAGGTGGAACATTAACTTACTCTTGTAGTTTACATTTATAGACAGTATGTGGATGTGCATTATTGAAAAATGATGAATGTTCTTTTGATCGTCGCTGTATTTGGACTTTTTTGTAGTATTTAAATCTGTGTGTGCTGCATTGGATCTGGTTTTGTGGTGTTTCATAAGCCCATGCAAACTCGGCATATGTAAATGCATGACAATAATAAAAACTCACATCATTGTCTGCTAGTTCAGTACTACTAATACCAATCAGATAACAGAGAATACAGCGAACTGTCTGGAGCATGTGCCAGACCACCGTGGTGGTGTCTGTATACACTGTGGGGTCCCATTACTCATAATTCCTGTGAAATCTTTTATGTCTGGAACCAAGTGCTACATAAAACTACAAGACCAGCAGGACAATTAGGGATGAGAGGGACGAGAGAGAGACAAAAGAGTGGGAGGGAAAAAACAAAAAGTGTACTGGAGGGAAGATGGAGGAGGCAGAAAGCCAGAGAGATGAGGACTTGTGGCACACATACATCCAGCCTCATGATGCATGCTGTTTGGGGTTAATGGAATATCAGTTTGACCTGCAGGATTAAAGGTAAACCCCGGCAGCATGCTTTGCCATCCATCGTTTTTGGTAAGCAAAGGCTCCACTCTTATCGGGTCCGTGGAGGTAGCACTGTTATCTCCTCATCAGAAGGTTGTGCTCTTGGTGGCGCACAACAAATCACAATAACGGGGCATTATGATTCTGTGCAAGCTCGGAGGTGAATGTCATGTCGGATAAGTCTTCATTTGGTTGCGGGTGCATCTACAGGAAACTAGTAACACAGTGCCAATGAAATGGCCTTTCTGTCCTCCA
>CAKALG010039025.1:0-10952 GCA_916700815.1 Helicolenus hilgendorfi
ACAGCAGTGGCAGCACAGGACCCCTGCAGCCCAGACAGCAAAACTACAGCCAAGGTAAGAGAAGATAGCAGAAGATAGCATTAGACAAGATAAGACTTTATTGATCCCGAGGGGAAATTCCCATGTTCACACAGAACGCAACAGGCTGAGAGGTGATAATTGCTTACAGTCCAATTGGCAACTTGACGCGAGACCGGAGTTTGAGTTGAGAGACGACGTCTACGGTTGTATTGCTTCACAAGAAGCCAGTTTACACTCAGTTAACAGTTTATTTCTTAAAACTAGCGGGTTCCTAGATTGCATTTTGGGCCGATGCGCTGCGCTTCTTTTGCGCTTCACGCGGACTGTTTACCTGCATGCAACCAAATCCTGCTCAAACGTGATTGGTCAATACTACTCGAACTACAAATGAAAACCAGAACTCCCGATACCAAAATCTTGTCAGTTCCCACAAGTTGGGGAAACTCCCGCAAGATGGTTCATGTTGGGCATTGATGTGAAATAGATTAGAATCAGGCAGCGAGTCTCGCAAGAGTTTTTGCAGATCTGATTTTGCAGATCTGATTTTGCAGTTTGCAGATTACCTTCTAGACACGACCCAAAATCTTGTCCCGTTGCCGACAGATTCCGCATTCTCAGGCTGTCACAATATCAGATTTTCACTTCACGATTATCGTGGTCAAAAGAATTCACAATAACGATATGGTCGCGATATCTATATAAAATTTGAAAAAAAAATGAAATTCATCTTTAACTTTACTTTATTGTGTATTTTGACTCTTTTTTTTGGCAAATAAATTGCTCTCAAAGTACAAGTGAAGGGAGGTAGAGAGACTAACCATAACTGTATATATATACAAAATTATTTAAGAGGCACTGGGTTATTTACACAATATTATCATATGTGTGTTATTAACATGATATTAATATTTAATTTTGAAATACCATGGTTATCATCATGCATGTTGCAACACCCCTACAGTGCATTCCTATGCAGATATCTGTTTAATAGAGATTATGGTCGGCCTAATATGACACAAGTGTAGTACTTGTTTAGGCGAACTACATAAAACATTTTTGATAACAGATATCTTATTTTTGAGAAACTGATTTTATCTTATTGGATCACTTAAAGGTTTTCTAATATCATACATATGGTACACTTTAGATCCAACATAGTTTGTAACTTACAATTCTTTACATTATCGAATAATGTTATTATTTTCTCATTGAATCATTTGGTGAATAAAATAATACTATATAGTATGAAAATGTTAGTCTTAGTTTCCTAAACTCCAAGACGATGTCATCAAATTTGATGTGACATTGGTAGTACTATTCAAAGTGAAGGAAATATCTATAAAAGCGCCTCCGCTGCTGTTATTCCGATGACCTTGGACAGATAAAACAATATTAGCAATTCTCTCTTGAAGCCAGAGTTAATCTGTGATGACAGGAGGAGCTGCTCCATTGATAACCAATGAGACGCCGCCAGCCAGTAAAAATATTTATTTGTGGTTGAACCCAAACACATCTCATCTTAACTGTCTGACATCATTTGAATAACACTCTGTTAAAGTTTCAATTTCCATCTAAAGTCAAGCTCTCTCTCTCTCTCTCTCTCTTTCTTCACAGGTCAAACCCAACTGTAAAACGGTACCCAACGGAAAAATTACCCCGGCGGCCAAACACAGGGCCAACGGCCTCAGCAAGAGATCCTCAGCAGAGGAGAGGGAGCGAGGGAAGGATAGGGAAAAGGAAAAGGAGGAGAGGAGCGAGAAGGAGGACAACAGAGAGGAGGAAACATCAGAGGAGAGCCGAGCGGAGGAGCAAGCTTTCTTAGTGGAGCTCTACAAGTACATGAAAGACAGAGACACGCCCATAGAGAGGATCCCCTTCCTCGGCTTCAAACAGAGTGAGTACAGCTTATTCTCTTATTCCCTCACTGGCAATGTTTAAACAATGGAGTTCTCCAGGTTTCCTCTCAACAGTCTGAAATGTGTGGATTCATTTTACCTGGTTTATTTTGGAGATTTAGGTCATAACATCACCAGTGGGGAAAGTTTACTGGCTGAGAGGGGCGTCAGAGTAAACAGACGTAAAAGTACCAAAACTTGTTCAAAATGTATATGCAAAGAGAGAAAAAACACATTATTTGAACTGTAAAATGTATTGTCTAGGGCTGTCAATCGATTGAAATAGTTAATTGCAATTAATCGCATAATTGTCCATAATTAAATATTTTTTATCTGTTCAAAATGTACTGTAAAGGGAGATTTATCAAGTATTTATACTCTTATCAACACAGGAGTGGACAAATATGCTGCTTTATGCAAATGTATGTATATATTTATTATTGGAAATCAATTAACAACACAAAACAATGACAGATATTGTCTAGAAACCCTCACAGGTACTGCATTTAGCATAAAACAATATGCTCAAATCATAACATGGCAAACTGCAGCCCAACAGCAACAACAGCTGTCAGTGTGTCAGTGTGCTGACTTGACAATGACTTGCCCCAAACTGCATGTGATGATCATAAAGTGGGCATGTCTGTAAAGGGGAGACTCGTGGGTACCTATAGAACCCATTTGCATTCACATATCTTGAGGTCAGAGGTCAAGGGACCCCTTTGAAAAGCCTCCTTTGTGACAAGCTAGTATGACATGGGTTCCTCAGGTTTTCTAGTTTCATATGATACCAGTTTCTTTACTCAAGCTTCAAAACTCAGTGGCATTATTATCGTGTTAACTTTGACAGCCATAGTCTTGTGTTTTGAGAAAAGAAACAGAAGTAAGTGTTAGTTTAGATATCAGAGTGAAACTGCACACAATAATGAGATAAGCACGGAAAACCCCTGTGTGGATTTTAATCAGCAGCTCTAACCACGTTATCTATAGTGGCCCCCTGTTGTGATCAGAAGACAAACCCGAAGCTGCTTTTCAGTCAAGTCAAGGGCAGGCTGCGTGCTAACTACCCAGCATATTAGAGCTGTAGGGGAAGAAGTGAAGATGGCTGCCAACTGCTGCAGGCATTACGCCCCAAATCTCTAAATTACACTGCTGTTAAACCGTATGAAAAGCACACATTCAATCTGCGGTAATAATAAACTAAAAGAATAATTGTCTATGTTGAGAAAACTCACTTCTGTGGTTAGTAAAAGACTCCGGAGGATTCCTGTCAGAGCCCATTTTGGCTTGCTTTTATATAAGGAGAGAATATCTTCTCACAGTTGTCAAAGGGGTTTCCTGTGAAGGCCAAGAACGTCCTCTAACAATGTTAAAAAAGAACAACACATTGTATGCGGAACACGTCTGCCCAAGATGAAAGATTTTCCAATATAGGTCGGATGCTTAGCTTGCACTCGGCGTGCACGGGACGGAGAGGAAAAAAAACGTGCACATAAACATCATAAAGGGGCGCGCTCTGGTCTCTTGAAACCGTTCTCGGTGTTTGTGTTTGCTTTATGTGTTTCATCTCGACGCGAGACACATGGGAACGCCGGCTCTCGCCTCAAACTGTGGTTTTCAAATGCACTTCTTTCTCAGGCTTCATTTAAGGAAGGAAATCACATTTGCATTCGTGTCAAACGAGCCAAGAAAGACGTAGCCACTCACATCAGAGCGCGGCGCGACAACATCAGCAAATTAACAAGAAGCAGGAGAGGGAGAGAGACGTCTATTGAATGGAACAGTGACAGTTTATAGCGCAGTAAAATCCATTACTCTAAACTGTTACATGAAGGTAAGCTGTGGTCGCCTCGACTCTGCTAACCTCACCGCGGTATTTTGACAATCCTGTCATCTTGACTGCCGACATGTTGTTGCTTAAATAGGTCATTGTGGTTGAGGGAGATAGAGAGAGGGAGACGTTGAGAGAGACGGGGAGAGAATTACATACCCAATGTGCTTTACTTTTATTTGGCATTTTCTCGGTTTCAGCTCAGAATAAAGTCCACGCGCCAACTGTTTTACATACAGTACATGCTTTGAATCTCAAAAGCAGACACATCATAAGCAAGGCCCTCATTAAATGGTGAAATCATGCTGTTTAAACTTCGTCCTTGGCAGCGAGCACACATCAGCACATGTAAAGAGGAGGGGAAAAAAAAGGAAAACACATCATAATTAATACAACAAACCCTTAGATGTAATCAGGCGCCGTTTTCATATTCTTCCCTTTAAACTGGCTACAAATGCATTAAAAGATCAAAGAGCTCGCTTTCCTGTAATGGAAATTGAAATTATGTTATTTTAGTTGCGTTTGAGTAATAATCTTTTTATGAAGTTCTCTGGAGTTTTAACAAAGCAACAGATGGTTGAATGATTTACCAGACTTAGCCATGCTTTGTTGGCTGTGCCACTTAAATATCCATTTGATTCACCTCCAAAACAAAAAACCCTATCTGGATCCGAACATGGACTATATTCCTCTTCATGTCCTGCTGTGGGTTCTCACCTGATTTTTCTTTTTTTTAAGAAGGGAATTGTGACTCTTTACAACCCAACAGAGAGATATAAAGCCCCTAAATTCAGTCAATCTGCCTTTACCCCGAGTGGCTCGTAACATATTTTAAACGCAGTAATATTAATTTTGCTGGTTTAACACAGTTCCCTCTTGTTTGCCTGCTTCGCTCTCATGCTGAATTTATATTTCACTCCAGGGCTCGTATGCATAAAACATTTTAGAGCAAAGGTGCTGATCTGAGACTCCACGCCTGTAATAATCATAATATTCAGTTTACTAGTATAAAGAAGGAAACTAGAGTTGTGGTTGTATGCCTCCGACAAACAGTCAAGTTGCTGTTTACAGCCACGTCTGTCCAAAATGACATCACTTCATCATTTTATCCTGTTAGACGTTTGTGTGAAATTGTCCTAATTAGCATATGAATTCTTGAGTTAGGGCCAAAAACGTGTTTTGTGAGGTCACAGTGACCTTTGACCACCAAATTCTAATCAGTTCATTCTTGAGTGTAGGTGGATGTTTGTGCAAAATTTGAAGATATCCCATCCAGGCGTTCATTAGATATCACGTTCATGAGAATGGTCCGGACGGACGGAAGGACAACCTGAAAACATGATGCCTCCGGCCACAGCCTTCGCAGCTCAGATCGTTATATTTGAGAGGCTGGAACCAGATCATTTTTGCCATTTTTGCTTGAAAACATACATAAATGATTACCCTATTATCAACATTTAGGGCTGCAATTAACAATTATTATAGAAATTTCTCTTTCAAATTGTCTGAAATCAGCCCCCGCATTGGCTATCCAGCACACTACGATGTATGTACCAAAGTAGTCATGTGATCAATCAGTCAGGTAATCAATCCTTAAGTACATTCAATAGCAAATACTTAGGTAGAATTATTTTGAGATCAAGACCTCTTGAGTAGTATTCAGACTTATGTATTCAGACAATATATTAAAATCATTTTGCTTCATACTTTATTTGGGGAGGTAAAAAATATGCTTGGTCGGTGGATTTTTTCATCTACCAGTCCTCTTGTCTGGTTCATTTCGAACACTGCCTATGAAATGTCAAAAAGAGTGAACAAATGCCCAAGGTGCAAGGTGACATGTTCAAATGCCTTGTTTTGTCCAACCAGCAGTTACAAATCCAGAGATATTCAGTCATTTTCACTATTTCTGCTTAAAAAAAAAGACTGAAATGATGAATTATAAAAAGTGTTGCAGGTTATTAAACTATATCAAGTCAACTAATTGTTTCCACTGTAATACATTTTACAATTAGGGCTGTCAAAGTTAACGTGATAATAACACGTTAACGCAAATTCGTAGCGGCACTAATTTCTTTAACGCATTAACACAACTTGTGATTTGTAGGTTGTAGCGGGCTCAGTGTTAAAGCTAGAGTGAAGATAACGCGATTAACTATGGACAATCATGCGATAAATTGCGATTAAATATTTGAATCAATTGACAGCCCTACTCAAAACCCAAAGATATTCAGTCAAATTATTTTGGTATTCTTCACTGTTTCTGCTGGAATAATTCCTGAAATGATTAATGGATTATAAAAAAATTGGCAGAGATTATTTTACTATATCGAGTCGACCAATTCTTTCCGTTGTAACACATTTTTACACTCAGGATGGCTTCATTCAACAGTCCCAGACTAAGTATTCTTATAAAAAGAAAAAGGGAAGTGTGGCTCTAAATGACTTCAGTAAACCTATTCATAGAGGCTGAATTCACACTATAGCACCTGAATCACAGGAAATGACAGGAAACAGTTTGAGGAGCGCTACGGTTGGAAAGGAAAACAGTTTTGTGCAGCAGTTTATTCATGCGAGCTGCTGTCCTTCTATTTTTTATCACTTGGTTAATATTGACTTTGCTCTACAGCTGCTGCCATTGAAGTTGTATGGGGTGCAGTGGAGGTGCTGAAAGAAATGAGAGACAGAGTGGATTTAGGTTGAATAATGTGGTTACATTGTATATTCTGAATGCCCTTGATCTACAAGATTAACTAGTGTGTGTGTGTGTGACACTATTCCTCATGTGTGCCTCAGTGCTCGAGCATCAGCATGTGATTGTGAACATCAGTTCCAATTTGTCTCCCTCTTCCAGCCTTGTTGTCTAATTGCCATGCCATCGGTGTGTCATTGAGGCTGCATTGTGTTCCTGTTTTGTCATCCTTATCTCAGTGATAATTGCCCCTGCCAAATAGAGGGGAATTAAGAAAAGAAATTGCTAATGACAAGACATCTAAGAAAAGGCATGTTCTCTCATTTCCTTTATCTGTTCTGTCCCCTCCCAGTCCCGCGTGCTATTGTAGTAATTACAGTCGATGCATAACAAGCTCGTTAAATAGACCGTCTTTCTGTTTCTACAGTCGGAAAGCACAATACGCCGGAGTGCTCAGTTCAAACAGAAAAACCTACCCAGCTCCCTTTGTTATTCCACCCGTGCATTGACAACGGTAGCAGAGAGGAGGGAAGGAAAAAATCAATGCTGTCAAATGCGGAGATAGGAAAATGTCATTTTGACAAATGCAAGGCTTTGTGTACGCACAGATTGAATTTTGATGGATTTCTCCCCAGGCGAGGCCTCCTTTTCTTATTTATAGGCCTTCATATAAAAATGTTAAACAATGATGTTACAGAAAGCAAATACAAATGTCATTGGCACAAAAAAAAAAAGTCCCCCAATGAACTTGTGCTTCTTTTGTTTGTGGGAAACATTTTTCTTTCAAAGATAGACAGCCATTTGAAGCCTTTCTGAAAGCTTACATGGCTATTTTTAGGAGAACGTTACACAAGGCTTGTATTTCGATATGGCCTGTCACGGGGTATTTGCATGGGGAAATCAATGCAAATGAATTTGCATTAGTTCAAACAGAAGTTTGAGCATATTGCCAAGCGTTTGATGCTTGTAATGGTTTTCATTCATACCTGCAGGCTGCGGCCGAGGGTTAACAAATCTCTTTGTCAGGATGGAGCACGTTCTGTATTTTATCACATAGCGCTGATTACACGAGTACTCAATATTCATCTACATCCTTTCAGCTGGAGTGCAGCGTGGCTTTGTGTGAAATTGATAAAAAGCTGTTTTCATTTCCATTTATCTATCTATCTATCTATCTATCTATCTATCAATTTATCTGTCTGTCTGTCTGTCTATCTGTCTATCTACAATACGCAATACTATATTTAAATATTTCGGTATGATATAAGTATGTAATCACACTACTACTTAACTACATTTCAAAAGGAAACATAGTACTTATTACTCCACATTCTACATATAGTTGCACTAATGACATATCATCTTTATACTATAAATTCTGTCTGATTTTGTTTGTTTTGTACGCACCACAGTCACTATTGCACTGGTTCTTCATCCTCTGAAAGGGTTCATTCTGCATAATGACTAGTACTTTTAGTGTATTTTGGTAGTAATACTTCCAGTAAATGAAGGACTTTAACTTTAAGGACTTACTTTTTACATTTTGGTATTTCTGCTTTTACTCAAAGTTAGTGTTGGTAGCGTTCTTCAAAAAAAAATGTTATATTTTTTTGAAATTCTCATTAACATCCCGACAGCAATCAATGAAACAAATGCTCTGACGAACAAAAAGAAAAATCCGGTATCTGTGTAGAACTGTGATAAAGTGCTCCAGGGATGACGTCTTTTTGTAGGCCAACCACGAAGTTATCATCGCCCTGGATCTCCCTCGACATAAAGCCAACGGGATTGTTCCATTGGGTTTTGGATTATTGTGTAAAATAAGTTCTGTGACAACCAAACGTTTATGATATTGTCACGTTTTGTTCAGCAAGATAATCTTCACAAATGAACACCACTTTTTATGATTTTTGAAGAGTAAATGCAATCGCCAGAAGTAAAAAGCTAACGTGACACCGCGGTCACATGACCGCGTGCATAAACAACGAGGCCGTAAAGGCGGAGGAGTCGGCGTGATGACGTTCAGTCGTCTCATTTAGCCGCTTGTTAGCAACCGCCCTTTTTTAAAACAGGTAAAGGCTTCAAAAGTGTGTGATATTTACTCATGTATTTTATCGTAGAACAAAACGTTACGTTGCCTGTGCACACTCTGACCGTGTGCTTATTTACGTTCATCATGATCATTTTGGGTGCGTGGCTTTGGAGGCCTGTGAGAAGGAGCTGTCAGTGTTGCCGACTTGGCGACTCTCGCTAGATTTAGTGACTTGTGGAGCTAGTGCTAGAGGGAGAGAGCTGCCAACACTGGGCTGGGTTTTTGGGTTTGATAATTGTTTTAAATCTAGCGTACTCGTTACTATAGTTTCTCAACATTAGCGACCCTAGCTTTAACTAAAGGCTCTAAACACTTCCTCCGGCACGGTATTTATCTGTCTCTGGTGTAATGACTCTATGTGACGTCATGTGTTTCAGCTCAGTTCCTGACTGCCTTGTTTGTCTTCTGTCTCCCACAGTCAACCTTTGGACTATGTTTCAAGCTGCTCAGAAACTAGGAGGATATGAGCTGGTAAGTATTCACATATGTGGTGATATATTCCTTCTCTTCCGTCTAAGTCCCTCCCTTCTTTCTTCTTTCTCCCCCCCCTCTCTCTCTGTTTCCCTTCTCCTGCTCTCTTTTTCTCTATTATCTCCTCCTCTCTCTCTCGCTACCTCCCTTCTTTCTCCCTTGTCCTTCCTTCTTCTTCTGCCCTCCTTTTGCCCCTTGAGGTCAGTCACTATTTTCCCAAGAAGAAAGTCTTGCTCAGAGCCACATTTAGCAAAAAAAATGATGCCGTTGTTTCAAAACCCCCTTGGAGTGGAAAACACATGTTCCTCTGCTCTGAAACTGGTCAGAAGGAAATTGGTCAAATCGCTCATTTTTTCCCATGCTGGAGACGAAGTGAAATGCAGTATATACCCACACATGCTGCATGCACGCACATACACAACCGAAGGAACGAGCACGTATGAGGCAGAGAGGCATTTAAGTTGGCAGCCCCACCTGCCGTTTATTCATTCACTATTCATGTGCGACGTGTTTCCAAAGTGAAGTCAATGTTTGATGTTGAGTTGTCAAGTGCATTGCTCATGTCGGTTTCTTCATTAGCTCGCTGGTTTAATGTCATCCAAACAGACAGCCCCGACCAGACCATAAACAGGATACAGCTCATATAATTGGGGCTCGTATCCTTTTAAAGCCCTCATATCTGCAGCTGATTATCTCACGTTTCATGTCGGGGCTTTGTTAGCTCTGTGGCAGCTCGGGGTTTTGTGTTTTGTGTTGTAGCCCGTCATCTGTTAGGGGATACGGGGTTATAGCAGGAACAACTGACTGCATGATGTTAACAGAGCTTATTATGTTAGAGAATTGAGTGTTGAGGATTCAATAACTGGAACATCATGACTCACAAACTCCCCAAGACCTCGAAATGATGTCAACCACTTGTGTTTTTCTTTTTTTAAATTCTTTTCTTCCTCTCATATTCTTTCAATTTCCCCGACTTTACATTCATCTCATTGTCATCCTTTTGTCTCCCTTTCTTTGTCTTATCACTTTGTCCTCTCGTCCATCTCTCCCAGATCACGGTGCGCAGACAGTGGAAGCACGTATATGATGAATTGGGCGGGAACCCCAGCAGCACAAGTGCGGCCACGTGTACGCGGAGACACTACGAGAGGTGAGTTATCATGTTCGGCAGCTACATGCGACACATTATGCATACACACATGGAGCGCTTTGCATCGCCCGAGGTGAGTGAACTCCCTCACAGCTGCATCAAATATGATTTCACAATGCTTTATTCATAACATCAGGACACCACAAGACAAAAAATTGATCTTGTTCAAGGGGAAGTCAATGCACTTACACATATGTGAAGAATAATCTCTCACTGTTGGGGCATGCAGCTCTAATAGGATTAAAAAAATGCTTTCCTTATGAACCTAAATCAATTCATGATGAGATGAGATTCAGTTCTTTTCTCAGGATTAATTGATTAGTTGTGTGGCACTATGGAACCAATTATGCAGTAAACTCCACCCATGTTGCTCTACAAGCAGGCTAAAGAGGATTTAAAAGCTCAAAATGACTGCAATGGTTTGAATTATTAAGTGACCTACATGGATGCACATATATACAGTAACCACCCTCTCCGGCGTATATATGCATCGGCAGCACGCGGAGCTGCAGGATAAAACAGCAGTTTAATGTATTCATCTAATCATTCAGTCAGATACTGCAGCATTTCCAACATCCACATTATAATCACTCAGATGGTATTACCAAACCAAAGCAAGCATATGAATATGATCCTGAGGGAGCTGTGAGGGTATTATGCAGGGCTGCTTGCACACACTCCGCACACAAACACACACGTACACAAACGCGCGCACACGCCCACTTTCCCAAGGTTAAACAAATGCCAAATACGATCTTCCCAACAAGAGATAACCAGTCGCTCATGAGGCAGGTCATTCC
>CAKALG010039032.1:0-10716 GCA_916700815.1 Helicolenus hilgendorfi
GACGAGGGGGACTCGTTTGTGTCGGACAGTTCGGACCAGGTTCAGGCCTGTGGCAGAGCCTGCTTCTGTCAGAGCAGAGGCCTTCCTCTGGTACACTACTCATACAACATACCTCGAGTCAAGGACTAAGGACGCCTCCGAGCTCCAGTACGTCTGTGTGCACAGATCTCTCTGTCATGTGAATTTAGATGCTACAAGAATATATAAACATTTTTATATCAAAACAACAAAATGTGCCAACTACCCTGCTAAAAGACTATTCAGCAAGCACTTATGTTTGTAATTACTGTGGAAACAGAGATGCAACCAATCATTTAAAGGGAACTTGGTATGCTTATGGAAACTTGGAGACCATTTCTACGTGAGCTGAACTGAGCACATCATTTTATAAACTGGTCAAGAAAGGATCTCGCAAAGGAAGATCTCGCCACCAGTGCCTGCCTCTTTGCTTTTCGATTGGATTTCATGATGTTGCGAGCCTCAATGTACGTGTCAAAGACTTCTCTGTTTTACCTGTGCTTATAAGCTTTTTTCAATTTTGATTGTTACACATCGTGTCAATTTTTAAAGCTTCTCCACAGCAACTGTTGATTTTATACTTTGATTTTTTTTTTTTTTTTTTCATAAATGTAGCAAATTTAATAATCACCCTAGACTTTTCTGCGTGAATGTAACTTTCAGGTGGTCTTCACCTGCCAGAGGGGGATAATGTAACGTCAGCAATAACGTCTGCCCTGCCTGCCTGTGATCGTAATCTGAGAATGGTATCAGTAAATGCCAGTCTATAATAAACATGTCTTTGCTTTAAGTTACTAAGACTAAGAATGTGATAAAAGTAGCAGATATCACTGTTATAGCAACAGCTATGCTTGGTGGTGGTGAAAGAGTTTATTTATTGTTTGAGCAGCAGGAGGGTGGAGACGATTTCAGGTGGCCTTTGAATGATGATTATACAATATAACCCGAGCATTCACCAAAACAACAGCACTTCTCTTTGTTTAGTTCTTCACCAAAAACTAGTACACGCATACAGGTTTAGGTCATTATTGTCATTATAGTCTGAAGGATAATTCCAGTTATTTTTCAAATCTGGGCCTTATTTTCTGAGTTTTTTTCCCATCATGCTGTTTGGTTTGGATCATTTGGATTTTCTTTCTTTGTCCTTGTGGCCAAGAGACACATCAAACCCAACAAACATTTCCTTTCCAGTACTTAAATAATGAAATAAGACCTGCTTTTATCTGATATTCAGATTATTTCTGGCTGCCAGAATAATTGTTGAATCACTGCTCTGTTGAATACAGTGTTTAATAAGCATACACTGTTTCCTGTAAATAGAAGCCGCCCATTGATGTTAAAAAGTTCACATCGATCAAAGGAATGATTTAACATTTTGGGAAATACATTTAGTCGCTGTCTTGCTGACAGTAAGGCGAGAAGATCAATACCACTCATCACATATCTGTACGCTAAATATTACGCTACAGCCAGCCGCTGGTTAGCTTAGCTTAGCATAAAGACTGGACGCAGAGGTAAACAGCTAGTCTCTTCGATCTATTAAAAAAACTGAAGGAATAAACACGAAAATGCCAGGAGAATATCACAAGAACTTCTGCCTATAGAGAGGAAATAATGCTTTCAGAATCAAACATAAATCCAGCTATACGAATGATCATATTAACGTTAAAAAATGTTCATAGTGTGTGAGAAAAGAATCGTTTATATTCGTGAAAATAATGAGCTTTAGATGTGCTGGTATGTTTCCTTTGGACAGAGTAAAGATAGAGGTTCCTCTGTTATCAGACTTTATGCAAAGCTAAGCTGCTGCTGGCTTTAGCTTCATATTTAGAGACAGATATGAGAGTGGTATCGCTTTTCTCATGTAACTATGGGCACGAAAGTGGATATTTCCCCAAAATAAAACCAAAGAAAAATACAGTAAACTTTGGTTTTATTTTAATTTTAATTTATTTTAATCCCCCCAAAAATCAACTGCAGCACACAATTCGAATTTATCAGAAGAGCGATAGCTGACGTCTATTGCTGGTTGATTTAAAACGTATCATTAAACATAATTTGGCTTGTGAGCGACAAGTTAAACACATGAATATACCGTCCAAGTTAAACACATGAATTTAATCCCACTCTTCCTCTTCTTCTTCCAACATGATGTGAACGCAGCACAGGACTGGCAGCCAGCTGAGTCAACAAGAAAGTGTGTAAACAGTGCCAGAAAGTAAAAAAACAAAAACAATTATTGAAATGTGGGTGGTTATTATTCAACCACAGATATTTAAAGACAAGTATCTGCAGTGTGGATCTTTTGGGGTTTTGAAATACGTTACAGCTCTACAGTGAAGTAATTGGCAATATTTGGACCAGAATAAATAGGCATGAAGTATGAAAATAAGACCTATGTTGAAAATAAGAGGAATTATCTTTAAACTAATTCACTGCCTCCAGTGTCTTTCCAATCCACACACTTAGTGTATGTTCATTTCAGTCCGTACAGATCATCAGAAGAGCATTATTATATAGTAAAGTATCTTAACGTAGACGTCGTTTCACCCTGAGAGCTGACCTGAGTGAGACTGTGTGTGACGAGGGATTGACTGATGTTCGGTGTGTTGGAGCATGACTGTACACATTAAGGTGGATACACCCTCAGAGCGTGTTTCCACAAGTGCACGTCATGTGAGTGCTCAGGAATTTAGGCAATGTAGGGAAACGTTTTCTTCCACCAACGAGACATTCTTGTGTCCTTATAATGCAGCATTTAATTTGAATCTTTTTCATTTTATTTTCTGTTTTCCACGTAGTCTCGACCGGGTGTGTACATTTTTGCACCAACCAAAATGTCCGTTGATTGTTTGAGATGTCCCATGAAACCACCGTGTCTGGTGAAAATGTACAAATCTTTTTTTTTTTTTTTTTTTTTTTTGTATGTAAATTATTTGAAAAGAAAACCAGTAATCAAGAATGGGATGCTAACTAAGGAAGCTACCTCCTCGACTGTAGTGGCTACCAGCAGTGCTTTGTAAAAGAAAAGTCTGTTTTCATCTGTTGTTATTCTTTTTGTTTGCATTCTTAGCTTTATGTTGACATGTGGTTGTACATCATAATTTTAGATAAGTGCAAATTGTGGGAGGAATCTATGTACTGTATACTGTGATTTATTTTTTAACCAAACTATAAACTATGACATTTTTTTGTTTTATCTTTCATAGATACAAAGTTGCAGAATAATACAGATTATAAAAAAAATAATCTCACTTAATTTCAGTTCAAATTAAAATCTTATTTGTAGTTTTTCATATGAGATCTCCCCGAGTTGTTTTATTCTGTTCAAGTAGAAAAATAATTCTATGAAATTGTGAATGAATAAAATTGGAAGAACACAACCATTTTCATTTACCTTTGTGTTAAAATTAAAACATTGCAGCAACCATTGTCTTCATCAAATATTTTATTATATATCTGAAATTATTATATTTTTTACCTTGTTTAAAACTCAAGTCATATCACCTTTCTGCTCAAAGCAGCTTTGCCATTTTGAAGTGGTGAAGTATGCATGTTAAACCTTGTTGGCCGTAAAGATGAAGTGTTTAATTTATGCTTTGAAAAATGTTCCAAAAATGTACGGTTCATCCCTTTGGTCTCGACTGATATAGCTCAACAATTATTGACGGTTTGCCATGACATTTTGTACAGACATTCACAGTCCCCAGAGGATGAATCCTAATGCTTTGGTGATCGCCTGACTTTTCCTCTAGTGTCACAATGAAGTCCATTTATCCAGTGAAATATCTCAATATCTACCAGACAGATTGGCGAAAACTTTGTACAGATATTCATGGTTCCCAGACGATGTATCTTAATGACTTTGGTGATCCTGTGACTTTTTTTTTTTTTTCTAACGCCATTTCTATCTTCAGTTTTGAATGAAATATCTAAAAAATGATTAGATGCCTACATGATCGTCATGAAATTACGTACATGCTAGGGCTTGGCAATATATCGATATTATATCGATATCGTGATATCAGACTCGATTATATAGGTAAAATATTTAGTGATTAATCAAATGATTGTACTTAGTTAATTGCAATTAATGGCACATTTTTTATCTGTTCAAAATGTACCTTAAAGGGAGATTTGTAAAGTATTTAATATTCTTATCAACATGGGAGTGGACAAATATGCTCAAATCATAACTTGGCAAACTCAAGCCCAACAGGCAGCAACAGCTGTCAGTGTGTCAGTGTGCTGACTTGACTATGACTTGCCCCAAACTGCATGTGATTATCGTAAAGTGGGCATGTCTGTAAAGGGGAGACTCGTGGGTACCCATAGAACACATTTTCATTCACATATCTTGAGGTCAGAGGTCAAAGGACCCCTTTGGAAATGGCCATGCCAGTTTTCCCTCGCCAAAATTTGGCATAACTTTGGAGCGTTATTTAGCCTCCTTAGTGACAAGCTAGTATGACATGCTACCAATGGATTCCTTAGGTTTTGTTTCATATGATACCAGCATCAATGGTACAGTACCAGTACAAATTAGTGCCGTTAAAACAAATTTGCGTTAACGCATTATTATTGCATTAACTTTGACAGCCCTATTTATCAAAAGTGTTATTGTGCAAATATTTTGTAAAAGCGCCAATGGTCAACCCTACAGTATCGTCGCAATATTGATATCGAGGGATTTGGTGAAAAAATATTGTGATATTTGATTTTCTAATCCAGTTAGTTTGGCCTACAAAAATCTTGGAAGAGTTGGATGAGGAGCATATATGCCTAGAATTTATAAGGTTGTTGTAACGGATGTGATGTAGTTGTCCAGAAATCCTTTCTCCCGGCTCGACGTCCAATCAACTGGCGCAAATTAGGCGTTAGTCTTGTTAAACTGTTTTCGGCTGGAGTTGCCCATGCAAGGGGTGAATGTTTTGTCTAAACGTGACCTTTCCAAGCATGTTACCATGATTATTTGTGTCATTCAGTGGAGTTTCCTTTCACTTCCAGTCATGTTGTCCACCACTGCTGACTCCCTTCACTCATATAATGATCTGTAACTTGGTGATGAGTGAGAAATAACCTCTGGGATTGTATAAAGGAACAAACTGAAGTCCTGTTTAGCTTTGAACCATGTAGCTTTTTCACTTTGTAATTCGTGGATTTTGGTGAAACCCTGTGTAGAAAACACCTGGCAAAAGTGGAGACGCTGTAAGGCATCCGTCATGTTCAGTATGTTAATAGTGGCCTGGTGACATGTACAAAGGCTCGCTGGATGTTTTGCAGCTGTACGTTGAGAGGGCACAGGAAATATTTACATTGAAGGCATCAAAGGAATAACTGTGGAGTGATGTTACAGCAGCTCCTGCTTGACGAACACCACCATGTGTTCCTCTTCACTCACACATGTCCTCAGTGGTAAAAGGACATCGTAGCTATTCCAGCCCTTCACACACATATCCCTCTGTGGCGTGCACATTAGGCACATGCCTCACACCTCTGGCTTTAACGAGGCTTTGTTACACTAAAACTAAGCCCTCGACAACTCTTGTCAATTCCTCTGGACTTCTGAGTATCAGTGGCATGATCTTTGCATTTTCTGAATACCACGGCTGCTACAGCTACCATGATGGCAATTTTGGGAGCTGGTCTCCACATGAGCACCATAACTGACTACACTGCAGCATAATGCCACTACTTGATAAAATCACTTCATGAAATCACTCACTCTTGTGTTTTTGCAGCTATTGGCCTTTGTAAGCACACAAACACAACACTCGGTGAGTATGACGAGATGTGAGATGATTTCAGAAGAGGAAAGTGGTACTAAAACAAAGAGGAGGTGGGCTAAAGAACAGACTGTGATGCTGGTGAAGAGTTTCTCGTGACATACTACTATTTTGACTTTTTTTTTATGGCATGCAACTTTTTTAATGATATTTTTTATGAAATTTTTTATGAATTAATATGACTTTGGATTTTTTTTTGGAATACTATACAATGACTTTATATTGCAACGTTTTTATGACACTATAATATGGCTTTTCGACATATACTATGACTTTTTTTCTACACACTACACTATGACACTTTACATTTCTTCGACATACTATGTTTTTTTGACTTACTATATTATGACATTTATTTTTTCAACATACCATACTATGACTTTTTTTTTTTTCAGATACTTAACTATGACTTTTTTTTTCGACATTCAATACTACGACTTTTCATTTTTTCGACATATTACACTATGACTTTTATTCTTTCGACTTACTATACTGACTTTTTTTTCGACGTACTATACTATGACTTTTTTATTCTTTTAACTTACTTTACTGTGACTTTTATTTTTTCCGATCTACTATACTATGACGTTTTTTCAACATACTATACTATGTCATTTTTTTACTCTTTTGTCAACATACTATACAGACTTTTTTCCCCGACATACTATACTATGTTTTTCTTGGATCTACTATAGTATGACTAATTTTTTGACATACTATACTATAACTTTTTTTTTTACTGTTTTTTTTTTTTTACATACCATTCTATGACTTTTTTCAAAACATTTTTCAACGTACTATACTCTGACATTTTTATGAGATACTTTACATTGATTTTTTTTCAAGACATTTTTTAATATACTATACTATGACTTTTTTCAACAAATTTTTCGACACACTATTCTATGACTTTCTTTATGGCTTAGTATACTATGACATTTTTACTTCTCTGGACTTCTACGCTGTACCAAATGCCATATTTAAAAATATGACTGACTCAAATATGACTCACTGTTGTGTTTTTGAAGCATTTATATTGTCCGTTGTAAGCACACAAACAAATCCAAACACACCAATACATTTCTTTTGTTCAGCTGAAATAAATGAGACAAGATGAGAAATCATAAACTAATTTCATAAATATTTCCACCTTCATTGACTATTCTGCATGTTACTGGATGCCACTGTCCATTTATCACTACTCTTAGAAATGGGTGTAGAATTCATTAATCTAGCGGTACACATGATACTAACACAACAGTGAGTATGATGAGATGCAAGAAGATTTCAGAAGAGGATAGTGATGCAAACACAAAAAATGATGTGGGCTGAACGGTTTGTGATGCAGGTGAAACATTTTTCGTGACACAAAACAGTCAACATGCACGAGACAAATCGATCTTCTCTTCAGTCAGCAGCTTGAACCTCTTTACTTCTTGTCTTCTCTAGGAATTTGAGCTGCAATCCAGTCAAGATACAAAGGCCTTGATGAGTTAATTGCACAAATTTAAAAGATATAGCAGAATATTCATAAGCAAATACAAACACTATTTTCAACAGTATATCACTACTTGTGGATTTTTTTTTTTAATCTAAAATCGTATGACATAAACCTGCAATATTTTGTTGTCTTCTAACTTGTTCGCAAACTTATTTACATATTCAGCATACTTGTGTGATTTTTACTCTTTTATCTCTGTTTTTGGTCTCCACCAATGACTGCTTCATGGCATTGTTATGCCATACTATACCATGACTTTTTTTTGGCATAATATACAAGGTTTTATGGCATTATATAGTAAGACTTTTTCTCATAACATTTTCAAAATACTATACTATGGATTTTCAATGACATTTTTCAACATACTATACTGTGACTTTTTCATGACATATACCACACCATAACTTATTATGTCATATTATACTATGACTTTTTTTCATGACTTTTTTGTCAGACTATACTATGATTATTTTCATGATATTTGTCGACCTACTATGCTATGACATTTTCCGACATATTATACAATCACTTTTTATTACATACTATACCAAGACTTATTTCATGACATTTTTCAACATACTATACATAACTTTTTTATGACATACTATACAATAAATAAGAACTATAACATTATGTCGACATGGTTCGACATACTATACTATGACCTTCCTATGATAGTTTTTGACATTCTATACAATGTTTTTTTCATGATATTTTTCAACACACTATACTATGACATTTTCGACATATAATACTATGACCTTTTTTTTGTATTTTCATGTTGGTTTTTGAAATCTTTCATCATAGTACAGTGACTTTTTTATGACATTTTCGACATACTATACTATGACTTTTTATCACATACTATATTATCACATTTTTGGCATCTTTCGAGATACTATACTATGACTTTTTATGACATTTTTCGACTTTTGTACCTGTAAAATAAAGCTTTACCCATTTTTACATCACATATTCAATCTGTTTTAGAGATCCCACTACAGAAAAATAAACACTATAATTTAACCTGTTTATTTTTGTTTATTTTATTTATTTTTTACATTCCTATTTTATATTGTCTTTACACTAAATTGTGTTTTTCTTTATAAAAGACTGGCATTCATTTCATGTGGACTTTCATGATGAACTGTTTTTTTATATATAAAAAGGAGGGGAAGGAGATGAAGTCTCTAAGTGGGTCAGGAAAAAGAGGACACATGCATTTCTGTCTTTGCACCACCCATTAGGATACTTACGGCGGACCTCCACTTTACACTCCACTATGTCTTCTCCGCTGGCGTTGACTGCTTTGCACATATACATTCCTCCATCGAATGTACAGGGCTTACGGATCTCCAGCGTTAGAACACCTTGTTTACTGAGCATCCGGTACTTGGCTTCATTTGAGATGTCCATCTTGTTTTTGTACCAGGTCACTTTGGGCTAACAAGGTAGGACAATGTGTTTCAATATGTCAGGCGATGCATTTCACAATCTGCAATACTCTTACAACTGCACAATTATGCCATAATGTAGTGTTAGTCCATTAGTAACAACCATAATCACTCAGTGTATCTGGTGGATACTGTTTCATTGAGGATAGGGTGTTTATTACTTGCTACTAATCCCCAAATGTCTGCATAAAGAGGTTTGTGTGTGTGTGTGTGTGTGTGTGTGTGTGTGTGTGTGTGTGTGTGTGTGTGTGTGTGTGTGTGTGTGCGTGTGTGTGTGTGTGTCTCAGAGGGTTATAAGCATAGGTTTCTGTTGGTTTAGGTGTATTTTTCCTTTGCTTTTATTCTTTGTTGATACATTTTACTCAGTTATTCTGTATTTTTGAGTAATACAGATATTTAAGCGAGGCAGTTCATTGCTGGTTCTCAACTGTATGGTTAATACACTATTACTATTACAAAAACTGCATTCATTTGATAATATTTTTGTTTTCGGGTGTGATTAAATCTGTGATTGAATTTGATCACAAACATCTGTTGCATATTATGTGATGACCCTACTGACCTTTGGTATGCCTCTGACTGAGCAGCTGATGGTCGTGCTGTATCCTGCTATGATAGACCGGTTCACCAACGGATGTGTGAACTTGGGAGCCTGTGAGAAGTCGTGTTCCTTGTAGGTGGGCGGCTTGTAGTCGATACCTGAGGACAGACAAGGTATTGTTTTCTTCAGGACATAAAATCAGAACCATAACTGCTTTGTGACAATTACAGATGTGCGTTTGGAGCTCACCGGTTTTCTGGATGAAAGCGCTGTCTGGTGTTTCGCAGGGCTCTACGCTGAGGCCGACCATGTTGGTAGCAAAGACTCGGAAGACGTATTCATTCCCCATGATGAGGTCAGATGCGACGCAATTGGTTCGCCTGTATTGCTCGTAGACTGTAAACCACTCCTTCACAGGAATCACAAACACATGTTTCAGAATCTTTTTTTTACAATTCAATATACAGTAGAGTTTATGTTGCACAGGTAGGTAATGGAAAATGTGAATAAATGATTGGGGGGGGGTGGAGACATGAGTGGTCAGCAGCCCTTTACAACACCGTCTCTATGTGTATTAGTCCTAAATACATGTTTACTACTACATTTTACAACACTTTCTGTATCTAGTTGGAGGGCTGGATTAACTTCCCTGAAAGCTGCACCTGATGACGTAAATATAAAATGTATTAACTGTGAAAATTGTACACTTTACCTGGCTTGTACGCCAAGCACTCTAAATGAAATATTTGTGTAAATACAGTATGTAGTGAGAAATGGTGTATGGTTGATGGAGAGCTGTAAATAGGGAGCTCATTTATTTATTTCTCCCTCTTATAATGTTTAAAACATAATATAAAACAACTTAGTAATAATATAAAGGCAGAATAAGGTTAATCAAATCAGATTTCCTTATTTCAGTCATAAAGACTTACATTCATTGACACAGTTTAAATTGAATCCGCTGTTTAGTCACCGAGACTAATTAAATTTGCCGATTAAAATAAAGCAAACATCATGCAATAATATTCTGGAGACATCACTGATTTGATTTCAAAATTCCTTCATAATCTACCTAAAACTAAAGGAGATGTGTAATTGCTCACAGTTTAAATGTATCTGTTTAGGTACAAGAATGAAACAGGATAAGGGCAGATTTTAACAGCATCAGCTGTTATCTCTGGCATCTAACAGGTACACTGTGCATTGTTATTGGTAACATGATAATCAGCATCCCCGCGCTTACTATAAAGAGATGCAAGTGAAATTAATTTGATCTAATAATGACTACAGTGAAACATGAACTGTCAGACGAGCCGGGCAGGAGAACAAGGGCCTCGCGTCACCGTACAGACAATCCGGACCAGGTCAAGGCTACGAGGATAAGATTAGGACATTCCTGGCCGACATCGTTGCTGG
>CAKALG010039033.1:0-10590 GCA_916700815.1 Helicolenus hilgendorfi
TGGCGTCTCATGAAGGGGAACACGCTGAGAGGAAGGAGTGTAATGTTAGAAAATGAATGTAGTAAAGTAAAAGTAAAGTAAAAGTGGTAACTGATGTGTAATTTCACCTCTTCTTTGTCTCCTGGGGGACAATAGCTTTGGCTAGCATGTTCTTGTATAGGTCAGACTTCAGATATCTCGGGTAAGAGTCCTATATGCACAAAGACACACACACAAATACAACATTACCACCTAAACATGTTCTAATAACTGTCTCCTAACCTTTAAAGTTGCCATTGTGATGTGTCTGCTTTTAATTTATGGACGAAAAATGGAAAAATACCATATCTACCTAAAGTTGACAGAAAACATATGTTTTGACCAAACTAGAATTACCGCCTTGTGGTTGTATGGCTCCGCCAACCAGTCAAGTTGTAATTAATATCCATGCCTGTCAATAATGTCATCACTACATCATTTTATCCTGTTAGACATTTGCTTGAAATTCTTGAGTTATGGCCAAAAATGTGTTTTTTGAGGTCACAGTGACCTTGACCCTTGACTTTGACACCAAAATCGAATCAGTTCATCCTTGAGTCCAAGCGGACGTTTGTGCCAAATTTGAAGAAATTCCCTTAAGGCGTTCCTGAGATATCGCGTTCACGTGAATGGGACGGACGGACAACCCGAAGACATAATCGCGCTGTTGCCGGTGCGGAAACATAATGAAATGTGCTTGGTTTGCATTCTATCTGAATGGATGACAATTTTTGGGGGGGAATTGTATGTCCAGGAAAGGAAAGGGCATCAAATGTGGCATCCCTCAGGGGTTAATACTGGGTCCACTGCTGTTCAGTTTGTGCAGCCACAAAATCCGGAAACCCCATGCAAGTTATCGTAGTTACGCTGATGACACACAGTTATACCAACCTACCCCCTGGAGATCTAAACCCTGTCAAATCTCTGTTAAAGAGGACATATTATGCTTATTTCCAGGTCCATACTTTTGGGTTTCTACTAGAACATGTTTACATGCTTTAATGTTCAAAAAATGCTTTACTTTTCTCATACCAGCTGTGCTGCAGCAACTCTTTTCACCCTCTGTCTGAAACGCTCTGTTTGAGCTCCTGCTCCTGGACTTTGGGCTCTGTAACTTTGCAGACCTTTTACATGCACAAAAAACTATATAACACACTAAAAGAAAGGGAAAAAGCACAAAAGCATAATAGGTCCTCTTTAAATCCTACTCTTCCAGACAGCCATTGATTTTTTTTTTCTCTTCTGAATGGTATGAAAATCAATTTGCAGATTCGTGAAGCTTGCTTGAGTAGTACTTCCCATCACACTGAACACCAAAACTGCAATCATTTTGGGCAATATTACATTATCGTTGCATGATAATGTAATTTAAGTGCAGACCGATTTAAAAAGTCCACACTGTATTACCACACAACAATAATGCAAATTTTAGTATATCCCAGGAAATGATGACACAACTCAAATACTTATCAAAAGCCTGTTAAAAAACGTACACATTCTATAGAAATGAATTGAAATCATTGGATGCCTGGAAGAGGAGAAAAAGTGCATTAAAATTTGTCACACAGTAGTTTGGTTTGGGAAATAATTAGCTGTTATGTTAAGTATAGTTGATTTACGGCAAAGGGGCTAAAACGTGCATGACCATTGGTATGGACAATTAAGACAAGTTAAGACAAGTGTCCTGTCTTTCCATATCCAAAGGCTAAAGTGTCAATCTACAATGTGTCAGAGGTCAGACCTTCTTCATGAGAAAGTAGATGTGCATTTGTGCGTCGTCCATGACGAAACGATGTGGGTGTCTGATCCCTTCTAGAGTTTTAGCCATCGTCTTACTGTCGATGTTGACCCATCGGGCAGCTCCGGGAGCCAGGAAGTTCCTGAGCCACACACAAAAGATTGTCAGTCATCTGACAGTAAATATAAGTATATATTTCTGCATATGTGTGTGTGCTTGTACGCTTACTTGTAGATGTCTTCCACTTTCTCTATGATCTTGGAACTTTCTCCGTGCCTAATCTCCTCACAGGCCTGCCAGAAACACAGGTTCTCCGCTAGCAGAGAGAGACGTAGAGTGAGGTGTCGGGTATGTATGGAGGTGAATAACACAACAGTGACGCAGGGAAATGTGATAAAAACAATTAGAGACTTTTTATAGCATGGCCGGCCTCTGTGGAAAACCTTGGCCCCTGGCAATATTTCATATGTCTGCATGGATGAACAAATCCCTTTCCTGCTTCCTTATCTACTCTTTCCATCCTCTCAGCGAACCATATCATGAAATTAATCTTCCTTTCCACTACCTCAACCCTTCCATCTTTCACCGCTGGGACTGGAAAATGTCATTAGGGGAGATAATGAAATTCTGAATGCTAGTAAGAGTAAGAATCAATTTAAGATGATTGTCATATGATAACAATTAAATTAATTTTACTCTCTCTATTATTGCGATACGCTTCCCTATATATGATTCCATTGGTAGATGGTTTAGAATACAACCTGAAGATGGTTTAGAATACAAATAAGAAGGTGGAAGAAATATTCTGTGTCTGAATTCCTCACACCAAGTTGAGTCGGGTCCGATCACCAAACCTAATCAGCAAATGTTTTAAAATTTGTATTTGAATATATTCCAACATTTCAGTCACTCCTTCTTACCACTAAACTCTTTCTCCAGGTAGGTCATGAACTCCCGCCTCCCCATGTTGTCACAGAGGAGCTCCATGAAGCTGAAGCTCCAACGTTCAACTCGAAGACGTGTCGGTGTAGGTACCCTGATCACAGAAACACACCAACGACACAAACACATCCACTGTGACACTGTGAGCTACTGTGATAACTTTGAACTACAAAAATGAACTGACATGTTAAAGGGATAGTTTGCGTGTTTTGAAGTGGGGTTGTATGAGGTACTTATCCATAATCAGTGTATTACCTACAGTGAATGACAATCGGCACGCCCCCAGCTTGGAAAAATAGACAGGAGTTACTGCACGGGACCAAAGCAATGCATTGCTGTGCACGGCGCCGGCAGGCAGCAAAATGTATTTTAGCCACCTAAAAGAAAGGCTCACCTAAAATAAAATATCAGTTTATGTGTACGCTATGTTTAACATATTTTCACTGCTTTACCTTGATGTCATACAGCCCTTTTCGATAAGGAACTGAAGCCGTTGTATCCATTTATGCTCCCTCAAAGCCACCAGACTCCATTGAAAAAAACTGTTATTTTACCACACTAACTGACTGAGGCAGCGGTAGACCAGCAACTCCCGTGTTCTGCAAGGTAAAAATTACTGTTTTTTCCAATGGAGTCTGGTGGCTTTGGCGAGCGCATAGATAACAGCTTCGGTTCTCCGTCGGAAGCATTGACTGTATAGCTGTCTCACGTAGGGCTGGGCAATATATTGATATTATATAAATATTGTGATATGAGACTAGATATCGTCTTAGATTTTGGATATCGTAATTTGGCATAATTGTTGTCTTTTCCTGGTTTTAAAGTAATTTTCTGAACATACCAGACTGTTCTAGCTGTTCTATTATTTGCCTTTACCCACTTAGTTATTATATCCAAATTACTGATAATAAGTTAGCAAAAAATCTTATTGTCTAAATATTCTGTGAACCTTGTCTAATAGTCAACCCTACAATATCGTCGCAATATTGATATTGAGGAATTTGGTCAAACATATTGTGATATTTGATTTTGATCACCCAGCCTTAGTGTCAAGGCACGGTAAACTAGCAAAAATATTCTAAAAATGGCGCAAACTTAAACTGATACTGATTTTTTTTAGGTGAGCCTTTCTTTTAGGAAGCTAAAATAAGTTTTGCTGCCGGCCCCGTCCACATCAGTACACTGCTTTGCTTCTTTGCGGCAACTCCTGTCTGCTTCTCCGAACTGGGGGCATGTCGACCGTCATCTACTGTAGGTAATACACTGGCTATGGATAAGAACCTCAAAGAACCCCACTTTAAAACACCCAAACTACCCCTTTAAGAGATGCTACCACAGCAACTAAACTAAAATGCAGTTTAGATTTGTTATAACGTGTGTGTGTGTGTGTGTGTGTGTGTGTGTGTGTGTGTGTGTGTGTGTGTGTGTGTGTGTGTGTGTGTGTGTATATTTCCTCACATTTCTGAATTCATTGTCCAATGTGCGGTGTCATCAGAGATCCAGGGGTTACTGGGAAGGCAGCCTTGCATAATGGGGTCATGGTTCAGGTACTGCTCGCTGTATTTCACAAAACTGCACATACACACAGACACACAAATGCAGAGGCATTTACACACACACACACACACACACACACACACACACAAAAACACACACGGTATTATTGTATTAGTGCTGCAGATCATAAGAGTTAATGGCTGCTAATTCCAACTTGCCTCAGGAAGCATCCATTAGTGGCTCTTATAGTGGGAGCACTAAGCCCTACGTGCGTGTGTGTGTGCGTGTGTGTGCGTGCGTGCTGGACAGTTCGGTTCAGGCAGTCCGGGACTACAAGTCCATTAGTCCTTGTGTGTATGTGTACTTGTGCATGACACGTACCCTTCTAGGCAGATGGATGACTTTACACGGTTTCTTCCAAGGGCCCTTCTATAAGTGTCAATCTGTAAACAAAGAAAAAAGCACATGTACAAATGTAAACACACACACAAAGCGAGCTATAACATACACTCAATGTACTTAAAGTGAGGGTATATACATTATGTATGATGTTTACCTCACTTTTGTAGTAGTCACTGTTCTAGTTCTGTAAAGAGAAATACAGTGTCATCACTTTGGGTCAGACATTGACTGCATTATACATTTATACAGTCATATCAATAGTACAAGGAAGACTCCCAGTGTCTATATGTGTCCACCCATACAAACAATGGCTTTAAATATTAAAGCATGCATGAGATTATATACTGGTCAAAACATAATATGTATTTAATTATCATTACAGATGGATATTTTTCTGTGCTGTTGCTAATTAGAAATGGTTATAATCTATTTATAATTCCTCATATTTTTAACCTCTATTTATAATTCTAAAAATACTGTAATGTACTGTAATTTTCCATAGTATTGCACGGCTCACTTTGACACTTACTTTCAAACAATCCCAGCAGCAAGAAAGAAGGAAAGGAAGCAGACACGCGCTATCACATTAGGTTTTTCAGAGGGGCAATAAACACTAAAATAGGAAGTAAACAAATCTGATGATGTCACTGACCAGTGTTACTCGTGCGCTGAGGTTATTTGGTCTCACCAGACCCATGTCCAACACATTATGTGCCCCGGGCTGGAAAAAAATGCACACACATACGCACACTAATGACTAAATGTACTGTGTGTGTGTGTGTGTGTGTGTGTGTGTGTGTGTGTGTGTGTGTGTGTGTGTGTGTGTGTGTGTGTGTGTGTGTGTGTGTGTGTGATGAGAATATGCGTGTGAGTGAGCACTTATCCTTCCTTGAGCTTTCCACTCCACTGGCTCTGATTTTTATTCTCAAGTTCCTCTTTCTTTTTCTCCATGTCCTCGTCCCTAATTCATAAGGGCAAGACAAGATGGAGTCCCTCCTCCAAACCCTTGTCCTCTGGCTCACCCTCTCCTCTCCCCCACTGTACCGCTACACTTCCCTTTCTGATCCTCCTCTCTACCTGTCTCCATCTAAGAATCAAATAGACAGCTTTGATGTTTAGGCAACATAAAGAAAGTGGAATATGATGAGTTTTCGTTTTCTCTCCCTCTGTTCCTCTCTCTCTCTCTCTCTCTGTCCCTCTCTCTCTGTTTCTCCTGTTGTCAGCTGAAGCTTTTACCAGATGGGTTGAATATTTCATGTAGGAGGCAGAAGGGACTGTAAGTGAACATTAGTGGGACTTCTGACTGTTTTAAATACTGTTGTGTTTCTATAGTTGAATAGTATAGTACAGTATAGTACGGCTGAGTGTAGAACAAGACACTATAGTATGTATAGTATAGTATAGTATAGTATAGTATAGTATAGTATAGTATGGCGGAGTGTAGAACAAGATACTATAGTATGTATAGTATAGTATAGTACGGCGGAGTGTAGAACAAGATACTAAAGTATGTATAGTATAGTATAGTATAGTATAGTATAGTATAGTACGGCGGAGTGTAGAACAAGATACTATAGTATGTATAGTATAGTATAGTATAGTATAGTACGGCGGAGTGTAGAACAAGATACTATAGTATGTATAGTATAGTATAGTATAGTATAGGGTACTACGTATAGTATAGCAGAGTATAGTAGTAGTACAGTGGAGTGTAGATAAATATAATATAGTATAATATAGTATAGTATGATGAAGAGCAATATACTGTAATACCACTGTAGTGTAAAACAGTTTAGTATATTGTAATCCATCAGAGTAGAAATAACTATAGCATAGCATAGCATAATATAATATTGTATGATGAAGAGCAATATATTGTAGTACCACTATAGCGTAGAACAGCATAGTGTAGTATAGTATAGTATAGCACGTGATGTCATAGTATAATATAATATTGTATAATGAAGAGCAATATACTTCAGTACCTCTATAGCGTATAGCGTATAACAGTATAGTATAGTATAGTATAGTGTAGTATTAGTGTAGGGTAGTGTAGTACATATTCTAATCCAACAAAATAGAAAAACACTCTAGTGTAGAATAGTATATTATAGTATAGTGTAGTGTAGTGTAGTATACTATAGTATAATATAATATAATATGATGATGATACAATAATACACTACAGTAAAGTACAATGAGAGTAAACGTACCGGGGGTCTGTTGATGAGCCAGTAGGCCTGCTCCTGACATTCTAGCACAATGCGGTCAGCCTTCCGCCGCTGTTTGGATGCTCTAAACATAAATCACACTGTAAGTTTGTGTGTGTGTGTGAGAGGGTTTATGTGTTTGTGCGTGTTTGTGTGTGTGGGTATACCTGAGTTGCTCTCTGGCTTGCATCACCACAAAGTCCCAGGTGTGGTTGATCCTCTTGTGTAACACACTGTACCTCTCCTAAAAAGGAAGAGAGGAAAGGGAACAAGGGGATGAATACAGAAAAAAGAGAAAAGAGGACTAGAATTTAGAAAAGTAATAATGACATGGGCCTTTTAGCCCGGACTACTGCATAATTCATAACACACACACACATTAACTCTCTCTTACTTACACACATTTTCCTCACCTTTTCATATTCCATCAGTTCTCCTTGTTTTCTTATGTTCTTTTTAGCCAAATAGATTGCTGATGGCATATAAAACAAAAACAGTACAGAAAGAAATGAAAACAGAGGTTAAGAGATTTGTGCTCTGATCAACATCTGTATGTTTTCTCTACAGCTCCTGCAAATGCTTATCAGAACTCTTTTGAGAAGTTATATTTGAAGTGATGGCTTTCATGAATTATTTATAGTTTGTCACATGATGGGTGGGAAATAACTGTTCTCCCTTGTTTTGTTTTTTGGCATTTCCTTACCATAGTCCAGCTCTGCGGCAGGCCACCGGGTGCTAGTCCAGAAGTAAGGAGTCTGAGGAAAAACAAGTGACATTTTTTTTTACATTTCTGATAGAAATTGATCGTGAAGCAGTTGGTTGAAAAAGTGGCAGCAGAGAGTGGCAGATGGATGGGGGATTAGAAAGTGGGCTAATGGAGTGTTTGAGAGAGAGAGAGAAAGGGAGATAGCCAGTGATAGATGGAGAGAGTGTGAGTCCAAAGTGGTAAAGCATTTAAACTGGAAGGAGCGACGGTGGGTTTTTACAAGTACGTGGAATAAACCACCCGATTCGACTGTTATCAGGCCATTAAATAGCTGTTATCACTCGCTATAAGCACCACAGATGTGGGTCATTAGAGGCCTACTACGCCTTCTATGTTGTGAAAGTGAAAGTGGAACTTAAAAGCAACACGTACTTTCATGTTGTAAAACCAAACTTTTTTAGGTTTAGACAATAAAACTACAACTCCTTTAGGTTTAGGCTATACAACTACAACTTTTTTAGGTTTAGGCAAAAAAACTACAACCTCTTTAGGTTTAGGCAAAAAAAAGCTACATCTTCTATAGGTTTAGGCAACAAAACAACAACTTCTTTAGGTTTAGGCAACAAAACTACAACTTATTTAGGTTTAGGCAACAAAACTACCACTTCTTTGGGTTTAGCAATAAAACTACAATTTTTTTAGGTTTAGGCAACAAAACTACAACTTCTTCAGGTCTGGGCAACAAAACTACCACTTCTTTGGGTTTAGCAATAAAACTACAACTTTTTTAGGTTTAGGAAACAAAACTACAACTTCTTCAGGTTTAGGCAACAAAACTACCACTTCTTTGGGTTTAGCAATAAAACTACAACTTTTTTAGGTTTAGGCAACAAAACTACAACTTCTTCAGGTTTAGACAACAAAACTACAACTTCTTCAGGTTTAGGCAACAAAACTACAACTTCTTTGGGTTTAGCAATAAAACTACAACTTCTTCAGGTTTAGGCGACAAAACTACAACTTCTTTAGGTTTAGGCAACAAAACTACAACTTCTATAGGTTTAGGCAACAAAACTACCACTTCTTTAGGTTTAGGCGATAAAACTACAACTTTTTTAGGTTTAGGCAACAAAACTACAACTTCTTTCGGTTTAGGCAACAAAAAACACTGTTTAGTTTAGGGAAAAACATCATGTTTTGGGCTATTGTGTTCTTTTATACCTTCTTACGGTGATCTACCATGTGAATACATGATAAAACCTACAAATGGGTGTACTAGGCCCCTATTGACCCACATCTATGGTGCTTGTAGCGACTGATAACGCCTATTTAACAGCCTGACAACAGTCTAATCGGCTGAATAAACATACTGCATGAGGGACTTACCTGGAAGCGGTAGGGCGACTCGTCAGGCCGTAAAACAAGAGATCTTGGCTCCTTGAGGGGGTAAACATAGCCGTATCTCACCAGCATGCCACTGATGTGCAGTGCCTCTGTTAAACACCACAGAAGAAACTAATCACAGGACTGTCTCGTGGTTTCTTTAGGTGATTGTCAGGGCTGTAAACTGTATGACGTTTGATGGCACCTGAAAGAACTGTTTCAGTAAGGATGAAGTTCTCAAACTAAACAAACTGTATGCATCGTTCAGAGTATGTAAACTGCTTCATTCATCATTCATTTTTTTATCAAACACCTGCACCCTGTCAGCAATCGCTCTCAAATCAAAGCTTCGTCCCAGTGATGAAATGCGTCATCAATCTTCAGTCTCCCCTCATTTGGTAAAGAGCCCTACTTTTATGACTGACAGCTACCAAAAAAAGCTGTGCGATGCATTTTAATCAGCTTTTACCACTCACACTCTCTCTTTCTCTCTCTCTCTCTCTCCCTTGCCGACTGGCTCCTCTCTTTCCTCTTCAGTCTGCTCCGAGGCTCAGAAGGGACCAGCAGGCTACTTTTTTTTCCGCCCTCTAATTTACTTCAGGTACTGCGAAGTCTCCTGAGGTGAAAGACCTCCACGGGGACGCTAATCAAACCCAGATCATCAGGTGAGTTAATCAAACTTGTATCCTCTGGGGCTCACCCCATTCCTGTTTACTGGAAACAGCCCCCACATTACACACTACCACGAAACACCATATCCTAGCAACACACAGGCAACGACACACAACAAGCGAGGAAAACATAAACAAGAGAATCACAGGAAATATTCTCTTATTCACATAAGCACAAATATATATGCATCAATACATTTCCCTTACCCTCCTCACAGACACAGTACTTCTGGATCAACCAGGCAATCATGTCACGCCCTGAAGAGGAAAAAGAGAGACAGAAATAAAGGAGATAAGAAAAAGAGGACAAACTTCCTCTCTCTCTACTCTGCAAAGCACACACAGTATTCTCCAAAAAATCCACCTCTGCATTATGCATGAGCGCTGGGACAAACACAAGCTGCAACGTGCATGTCCACACACACACACAGATGCTAATGCACACTGACATAAAGGGACACACACATATAGACACACACACACACACACCTGTCATGGCGTGTGGAATGACAGTGATGAGGAGCCTCTGGTTTCTCATCTTCATGCCCATGTCAGGGTCCTGCATGGCCACAATCACTTTCTCCATCTGTCAGGGGAACACACACACACACACACACACACACACACACACAGATGGAGATGCACACACACACACATGCATGCAGATACACACAATATAGAAAAGCAGTCAAAGCATACATAAGTCAGAAATTCAGATAAAACAACACACACATATTGAATGTTCCACCCTTTAACAACTTGTTCTCCCATCCTTGCACTGGTTGTATGTCACACACAGAGGGTTATACATATATATAGGCTACAGTATAATATTTCACATTATAAGAATTGACAGACATAATCCTATAATTGTACCTTTCGAAAGCATGCCATTTGCTCCCGGTGCCAGCCTCCTTTAGCCATGGTGTTGATGGTCATCTTGCGGGCTGCTTGGGATCACTCGACGGGACGGTAAAGTGCAGGACCGAAGTGATGTGTCGGGAGCGCGCAGCAGAGGAGAGT